>JAUJYV010002083.1:0-13927 GCA_033995625.1 Ophyiulus pilosus
CTGCGGGCTCCGTAACGTGATGTTTATGAAGTTCGGCCCGGGACTCCGTAGATGCGTGAACCAAAGTTCGCAACGAGATTCGATTAGCAAGTTTCGCTTTTTCGGAAGTTTTCAAGTGAATTTCACCATATTAAGGACATCATGAAGCAAATCTCAGTTGTATTAACTAAACTCCTCGATGAGATGAGAAGAATAGACCGCGATATCAACGTAGGAAACGCCAACAACCAACTCTTGGTTCAGTGTCGTCGCAATCATCAACTTGTCAGAACGATGAAGGTCGGTTTAGATGACGCTTTTGGTCTCCCTGAAACGGCAGCATTTTGGCAAAAGTACCGTCAAATTTCCAATAGATACTGCCGCGTCGTGCAAGGCGTGTCGTTAGTCATGCTGTTTTCGAAGATGCACTTTGACCTCGTCTCTCCGGCCGACACCATCCCACTTCTCAGAGTCCATCTCGATGAATGCCACAAATACAGCGAAGCCAGGGCCCTAAGGTTGGAGTCTCGCCTCAATGAACTCCTTAAACTTTTGACTAACATTGGAGAAGCCCGTAATGTTGGAGAGATAGATTTGAGGATACTTTTCTTGACTTTTGACGAAAAACTACGCCTTGCTATGCTGGATGCCGATGAATGTACGCATAAAGTGAAGGAAACGTACAGAGCTATATCGGGACATTTCAATGAGATTGGTGAGTTTAATTAGCCCTTTTTATGTCCATCAGAGATCCTCTGGTGCTTCTTACTGTGGTTCGGTAAAAGTTTCTGTAAGGGCGAGTCCAAACATGCAACCTTGGATATTTTTAGCATAGCACAAGTATATATTTTAAAGAGTCGAGTTAGAAGACAAGAAATAATTGATGTTAAAATTCGTTTCTCAAACAGATGGAGGAAATGCAAAATACTTAACTGTTGCGATGGGTGCCTTGCTCGGTTCAACATTTGGTGGACTGTTCAGTTGGCTATTCGTATTGAGCATTGTTCCTTGCAGTAAGTGCGGTTTTAAATTAATCTGTGTATCTTTAACAGGTCAAAGCTCCATAAACTGAAATTTAATTTGAATAACTTTGGTGTTACTAAAAATTGGTTCGTGAATTCATCATGCCATTGTTTGCGTTACAGTGTTTGCTGCGACTGTCATTGGCACTTTTCTAATAAGGTATTACAATTCTCCGAGCAGCGACGATAGAGCGGCAAAGCTGCTATTTACGCAGCATCAAGACAAATACAGCACTGCCACGCAAAACTTGGATAATTTAATTAATGAGGTGGAACACAAAAGCCTAAACCTTTAAGCTGGAACTCGTCTTCCATTTTCTAGAAGCTACTCGAACCAAATCAAGGAGAAATGTATTTAGTATATGTTTTGTGGTAACATTTGTATCAATATTGTATAAGAAAAATGATGTTATTTGAAAAAAGTAAACTAGCTATCGGTTGTTTATTTGCGAGCACGTACATAGTGTGAGGAGGAGTGGGATGGATGTCCGCAATCTGGTTTATAAGTTGGAAATTAATTTGTGACATATTTAGTTGACATACTCTTATCAACTTTAAAATATTACTAACAGTCAACATTTTCCACCAAACAACAAAATAAACGCTGGAGTCCTAACAACAACCATGGCATTTATTTCGCATAGTGTTTGTGCAACTAATGACTCATTTTCATGAGAATTGATAAAAGGGCAAACTAGTGTGGTTACAGTTTCCTGTTTCTAGCATTGAGTTCTGCCAGCGTTTCTTTGACAAAAGTGTCGACAACGTTCATTGGACGTGACCTACTGTCTGTCAACCAGTAATTGGTCTGCCAAATCACGTGGTATTTTTCTCTCCTTGTCCGTCCTTCCAACTCTCCTCTGTGGACATTGCCTTCAGTCACTGGCCATAATCTGAAACAGTTGCAAATTTTCGTCTGCGGCCTAGTAAAAAAAAAATTACACCACAATGACTGGTCAGTCCAAAGAGGACCCAGCCGATGGCACAAAGGACCAAGGCCTCCAAAGATGGTATGAGGACATTGTCAAATTTAGCAGAGGAGCCAAAGAGTGCTTTAAAAAAATTCCTTGGTTCGCTTACGTCATATTGGTCATAGGGAAGGTGGCCAAAGCGAACAAGGCGATTTCACTCCATCTGGAGCGGAGCCCCGTTTTCATGGTGTTCTCCAGCACGTTACACGTCGTTGCTTGCGTCACCTACGTCGTTTTTGTCTTTGGCGTCTTGGCTCATCAGCTAGCAGGCACCGCCGGGAGCTCCAGAGTTGTCAAGACGAGAGTTCTGGTGGAGGACACTTTCGGCTACTTGGAAAAGCGTCTGAAAAGCATGGACACGTGGGTGCAACAGCTGGATGACATGGGACTGTGTCTGGGGAACCTGGCCTTCGACAACGATGTCAGTGGCATGATAATCCAACTCTGGAAATTCAAATTCGCCATCCGGGAATGCCGCTCGGACATCGACGAGTGCTTGGAGAAGCTCGGCAAGACAATTCCAGAGGTGGAGATGTGCATCGCGGAACTTGAAAGTAAGTGTCGAACAGTCACAAACTGATTCAGTACTCCGGAGGTGAAGTTTAACAGGTCCTGCTTTAGGCGCCAAGCAGTGGACGTCCACCATCAGCGGAATATTTGGTGTGGCCGCAGCAGGAGGACTCGCTGTTCCCGGAGTCGGATGGATAATTGGTCAGTACTCGTTTTTATGCATAGGGATTAATAGGCATCATGATCGCATTTATAATTTTCTACAAGTCCGGTAGTTTCTTCCCGTTAATTTTCAGCTGGAGTCTGCTCCGCTCAGTTCATCTTCCAGAACAGCACGGCCGATGCCAACAATTCGCACCTCAACCATTTCCTGGAGTTTCACGCCAGGAGCCAGAGCATCTCCAGTGACCTTGCCAGAGTGAAACTTAGGCTGGACAGTCACGAGGAAGCGGCAAAATGGTTGTTGCAACAGGAGAGTAAGTTGGCCGCCCTCGTAGAAAAGGAGGAGGATACGTCGAGATGCTGTAGCGGCAGCCTCCAGAATTCCTGGGGCCCTTGTGTTTTTACACAAAATCCCTGTAACTCTTACGTTTCAGAAATCATTCCCATATTCTGTAGCCTGTTGTTCTTTTGGTTTTGGCTGCTGCTGCACTAAATATTTAATGGTTTGAGGCGTTTTCTGCTCGAACCGTTTCATCGATGGCGATTAAATTCATTCCTGATGGAAGACATGAATGTAAATAGGCAAGCAATAGTCTGCTTTGGAATACCTTTGGAAAACTGTCTGCAGGTTCACTACTTGAGTAAGTGAAATTTCTTATTTACATTCTAAAAGGAATTACAGAATTATGCTCTGGACGATACAACCATGATGTAAATCATTTTTGTCATTTATTACATTACATCACGTGAAAGATATCCTTGTTATTGGAATGATGGTGATATCATGTGGAAAAATAAATTTATTGAAAGTCGACGGAGCTTGTTTATTTTTAAATAAAAAGAACTTTCCGAAAACTCGATTAGGATATCTTTGATAAAATACTTTTTATCAACAAATTCAATTGAACTCGGTGCCCGACAGTCAACATAAAATGCTATATGCATGCGGGGGAGGGCAGGAAACTATAATGTAAACAAAAAACAGGGTTTTTCCGAGTTGGAAAATCCTGGAAAAGTGTGGGGAAAATCTATTCATTTTGAAAAAATCGGGGAAATTCAACATAAAATTATTATACTTGCTTTTAAATATCTAACTGTAGTTATTGGTTAACAAAGAGACAACATTCTCAGTCACGTCTGCATCTATAGAAATGGGGAATTCACCATTTAACTAATCTAGGGATATCGTTGAACTATTGGAGGCAAATTCAGAAATTAATTTTAAGTAAAAAACTTATCTATTGTATATTTGCTGCTTCTTAATGAAACTTTTGCTCTATCTCCTGTTTGTTATAATGAATACTAAGCATGAAATATGGTCAGGGAAAATTGTTTTAATAGAGAGTTTGAGCCAGCCAACGTTAACGAAACGATAACGAGAAACGGCGCTGGCGGCCCGGAATGGCATTGGAATGCCATGCTCCGCATAGTGCAGTCCTTGACATTCCAGGCCGCCAGCGCTGTTTTTCGTTATTGTTATCGTTTCGTTAACGTTGGCCAGCTCAAACTCTCTAATAACTGGAAAAGTCAGAAAAATTGAAAGTTTAATTTTTTGGAAAAACCATGAAGAAAATCATGTGTAAATTCCAAAAAAATATAAATTAAACCCTCATTATAAAATGCAAAGAAAAGATGAAGTCTATTTCACTTGACCCAACTTCAAAAACTGACAATTAACTCGACATTATGCAGTCACACCCAATTTTAATTCAGCGACTGCATCCCGTGACTCATATTCATGAGAATCTTTAAAGAGCAAACGGAAGGTCAGCCTCTTCAGCCTTGAAAACTTCCTTCTAGCACCTGATTGGCCGGTCCTCAGCAATGTTGCCAAAAATATATTAAACAAAACTTTGATCACTAGCTATTTATGCCACCTTCTTGTTTTGTCTGCTGCATTTGTGGGAAAAACCCGACTTCCACCGGAATATGTTTCATCTAACAGAGTTTTTGGTACCAAAAGGACAATCAGTCATTGCCTAATGTAGTGTTGCTGAACCACCAGTTAAAGAAATTGTTAAACAAGCTTTTTTTGGCGTGTCAAGGTGATTAATTACTCTGAAGAGGCTGTTTGCTAATTGTCAAAGTAGCTGAAGTGAAATTGTTAACGAACTGATATTAACTACAGAGTGCCAAAAAGCAGAAATATCAACTACTACGCTGCAATCAAATAAACCAAGGATAAAGGCCCTATAACATCACCAGTTGAAGAGCCATTAGTCAAAAAGCTAGGCAATTAGCATATAAGGAATCAAGGACAAGGACCCTGAAGCGTCATCAATCAACGGCTGTCTGAAGATCTTCTGACCACCGTCCATGAATCCAGAAATGATTGAACCTTCCAAACCACAAGCTGAGGGCGATGTCCCCAACCCGGCGGCTGCAGAGTTCGAGTCTCTGGTCCACCGCTTGACAAGCATGGCAGGGGCCATCGAGAGCAACATGTCCAAGGAGGAGGAGGCAGCCCTACGGTCGAACCCGTGGCTGGCGGACGCGACACATATTCTGTCCACGGTGGCCAAAGTAGGGTCCACGGTGCTGCCCTTCCTGCAGCAGTATCCACACCTGGCAGCGTCGGCCTACAACACGCTGGTGATCGGCGGGGTGGCCATCAGCGTCCTCTCTCTGGGAGTGCTGGCCTACCGGCTTCTTGGGGCCGGGGTGCGCTCTAGTGTGGTTAAGGCCAGGGTGCTGGTCGTCGACACCTTCGATTACCTGAAGGAGAGGCTGCCGCGGCTGCACCGTCGTGTCCAGCATCTGGACGATGTCGTTTTGCCCATCAAGAGGTTGGCTGAAGATGGAGACACAAAAGGGCTCAAGCAACTCTTCGGGGAGTTCTGCGAGACGGTCAGGCTGTGCCGGTTGGACATCGACGAGTGCATTGCCAAGTTGGCAGAGCTGGAGCCGGCACTGGATAAGTGCATCCGACAGCTTAAGCGTAAGTCACCTCTTTAGGTCTTTTGCTGGAAGCTAGCCCACCTCTGGTCCTGGTTGGTTGCATTATTTTATAAATTGACGAATGGTCACTTGTCGTTTTTACTCGATATACACTTTTTGGCAACTGCCTCTCAATGTTTTGGTAAACGGCCCTTTACCAGCAAACGATCACGAGTTATATGGTCTTTACTAATAGCAGATTTTACAGGTATCAATTTGACCAAAGGGCTCTTTCTTTAGGTACCCTGGTGGTGACATCCTCGTTCAGCGGGATTTTTGGCGCCGCTGGAGTAGGGAGCATTGCATTGCCCGGTTTCGGATGGGCAATTGGTCAGTTTTGCAGATTTTTATTTCCACTTTATTTGAATGGCCCTCCTAATAATTCGCCTCACATTGGTCCTTTTTCAGCCGGCGCTTGTAGTGTCCCCACGTTTTTCCTCGGCAAGGTGGCCCTGGACTGCGTCACCCTCAAGAAGTACTTTGTAGAGCATAAGTCCAAGTGCGACTCCATCAACAACGACCTCAAGAGGGTCAAGATCAGGCTGGACAATCATGTGGAATCACTGCAGCACGAAAGCATTGGTCAAGGGGACTCTTGCTGGGACCTAAAATGTTGACCAAGTTATTTCAGTACTCTCATCAGTGCCAAAAAGCCATCTGGAACATTGGCAATTTACCAGATTAGGTCATTGTACTCAAGTCACCATATATTTACAAAAATATATAAGTTCTTGTAAATTACATATCTGACTAATGCGTCTGATTTGGTCATCGTGGACTGATGACCTACATGAAGGTATGTTGACACAAAAACAACTTATTTGGCCATTTTGGTAATCGTACTTTATTATTTGTACACCAGTTACATTAACTGGCTAAATGCATTTATCGTTAGATAATTTTTGATCATTCCAGCAACTATTGTTTCATTGTGTTTGAAGAGTTTTATAATCATTTTTTTTTTTAGTATTTTGTTAGAGGTCATGCATGTTGTATTGATAAGTATATATTCATGTAGTGATATTTTTAATCCCAAGGATTTGCATAATAGTCTAAACTACAAAACAGTGAGTATTTTATGGAAAATATCGATGATGGTTGCCATGTAAGAAGTTTTAGAATAAATTGGTTTTGAAAATATGATAATAAAATGGGATTTTCGTTGTTATATAAAATGAAATTCGGAACAGCACAGACTATGCCAGCAATTCGCACCTCAACCAGTTCCTGTGCCCCTTGTGTTTTCTGCTCGGACTGTATCATCGATGGCGATTAAATTCATTCTTGATTGAAGTGATGAATGTAAATATGCAAGTATTAGTCTGCTTTGGAATACCCTCGAAAACTGTCTTCAGATTCACTAATAAGTAAGTGGAATTACATATTTATGCTCTGGACGGTACAAATATAAGCGGGGGAGGGCAGGAAAATATAATGTAAACAAAAAACGGGTTTTGCCAACTTGGAAAAATCTGGGAAAACTATTTATTTTGAAAAACTATAAGGGATATTCAACATAAAATCATTAAACTTGCTTTCACATATCTAAATGTTGTTCTGCAGATATAGAAATGGGTCCAGGGAAATTCGCCTTTTAACTAATTTAGGGATCTCCCCTTTTATCATCATTGAACTATTCGATGCAATTTCAAGAATCAATCTCTTATCTGTTGTATATTTGCTGTTTCTTTATGAAACTTTTGTGACATTTTTATTTTGAATCTGTATGAATCCTAAGTAGTTTTTAATCTTATTTTTTTTTTTAAATAAACGCTACACTAAATTTGCTGTTTCTGTATGAAACTTTTGCTCTATCTCCTGTTTGTTATAATGGATAATAAGCAACAAATATGGTGAGGGAAATTTGTTTTAATAGCTGCAAAAATCAGGGAAGTTGAAAATTTAATTTTTGGAAGAACCCTGAAGAAAATCATATAGAAAATCCAGTCTACTTCACTTGACCCAACTTCTAAAACTGACAATTAACTCGACTTTATGCAGTCGCATCCAATAACCCCAATACCAAGAATTTTCTAAATCAGCGACTGCACCCCGTGACTCATTCATAGTTATAAGAATATATAAAGGGCAAACGGAAAGTCAACCTCTCAAACCTTGAAAACTTCCTTCTTGCACCTAATTGGCCGGTCCTCAGCGATCTTGCCAAAAATACATTAAACAGAACTTTGATCACTAGCTATATATTAATGTCACTTTCTTGTTTTGCTTGTTACATTTGTTGAAAAAAACCCGACTTCCACCGGAATATATGGTTTGCTCCTAACAAAGTGTTTGGTACCAAAAGGGCAATCAGACTCATTGGCTAACGTACTGTTGCTCAGCGATCAGTTAAAAGAATTTGTTAAATAAGCTGTTCTTGGTGTGACAAAGTTGTTTTGCTCTGAAGAGACTGTTTGCTAATTGCCAAAGTAGCTGAAGTGAAATTGTTAACGGACTGATATTAACTACAGAGTGCCAAAAAGCAGTAATATCATCAATTACTACACTACAATCGAATAAACCAAGGAAAAAGGTCCTATAACATTATCAGTTGAAGAGCCATTAGTCATACAAGCTAGACAATTAGCATCTAAGGAACCAAGGACAAGGACCCTGAAGCGTCATCAGTCAACGGCTCTCTGAAAATCTTCTGACCAACGTCCATAAATCCAGAAATGATCGAAATTGCCAGACCATTAGCTGAGGGTGTTGGTCCCTTACCGGCGGCCGAAGAAATGAAGTTTCAAGCCAAACTCTTGAGAAAATTCGCAAATGACATCGATAGTATTATGTTCAAGGAGAAGGCGGCGAAGGACCTACAGTCGAAACAGTGGCTGGCGGTTGCGAAAGACATTCTGTCTATGGTAGCCAAAGTAGGGTCCGAGATGCTGCCTTTCCTGGAGCAGTATCCAGCGCTTTCAGCGTCGGCCTACAACACGCTGGTGAACGGCGGGGCGGTGGCCGTCAGCGTCATCTCCCTTGGCGTGCTGGCCTACCGGCTCCTTGGGGCCGGGGTGCGTTCCAGTGTGGTTAATACCAGGGTGCTGGTCGTCGAGACGTTCTTTTATCTGTGCGAGAGGCTGCCGCAGCTGGACCAACGTGTCAATCTTCTGGACGGTCTCGTTTTGCCCATCAAGACGGCGGCTAGAGATGGAAACACCACAGAGCTCAATGGACTCCTTGAGCAGTTCCGCGAGATTGTCAGGCTGTGCCGGTTGGACATCGACGAGTGCATCGCTAAATTGGCAAAACTGAAGCCGGCATTGGATAAGTGTATCCGACAGCTCAATTGTAAGCCACTTCTTCAGTCAGGTCTTTTGCTGGAAGCCCACCTCTGGTCCTGTTTTTTTTTTTTTTAAATTGACCAACACATGTCATTTTTACTCCAAGCTAACCTCGAGTTATGGTCACATTAACGAATTTTGGATAAATTCTGGATATTGGTCAATTTCAGTGAATTCTAAGTAGAAAAAATGTATAGGGCCATGCATTAATTGTCCCGTATATGGCAATGTATGTTAGTGACTTTATATGTATGAAAACATCTATGTTCATACAGTTATGATATAATGTCATACATTGTCCATATATATGACATCTCCCATATATAATTTGTCCACACGGATAGATATTTTTTGGCAGCTGGCCTCTCATTACGTTTTGGTAAACGGTCCTTTGCCAGCAACCGATCACGAATTATATGGTCTTTACCGATGGCAGATTTTACAAGCATCAAGTTGACCAAAGGCCTCTTTCTTTAGGTACCATGCTGGTGACGTCCTCGTTTAGTGGCATGTTTGGCGCCGTCGGAGTAGGAAGCATTGCATTTCCCGGTTTCGGATTGAACAAATGGGCAGTTGGTCAGTTTTGAAAATTTTATTTTTGTTTTATTCGAATGGTCCTCCTAATAATTCGTCTCCCATTGGTTCTTTTTCAGCTGGCGCTTGCAGTGTCCCCACGTTTATCTTGGGCAAGCTGGCCCTGGACTGCGTCAAACTCAAGCATTACTTTGTCGAGCATCAGGCAATGTGCGATTCCATCAACCACGACCTCGAAGAGGTCAATATCAGGCTGAACAGTCATGTGGAAACGCTACAGCAGGCAGGCATCGGTCTATAGACCTAAAATCTTGCTGGGATCTAAAATGTCCAATTACTAGATACTTGTCAATTACATAAGTATCTGACTGATGCTTCTGATGGTCCTCGTGGACTGATCACTCACTGTTAACATGTAAAACACTTATTTGGGCATTTTGATAATCTTGCATAACTGCGCATGACTAAACGCGGTTTGAAGAGTATTTTGTTAGAGGTTCAGTCTATTAATGTAGTGATATTTTTAATCCCAAAGATTTGTATAATAGTCTAAACCACAAAACAGTATTTTAAGCGATGATGGCTGCCATTTGAGAAGTTTGAAAATAAATTGGTTTTGCAAACCTGATAATAAAAGGAAATTTTGGTTACTATAAAATAACATGCGCTATATCAGGAATTTTATACATTTTATGACATGTGATAAAACCTAATTTCGGGGACGTCCTTTTCGAATGGCCCCAAAGTTTGACGCTACCGTTTATGTATGTCTGGCCCCCCTGAAGACTCCGTAGACTACGTTCTTATATAAGAAGATCCAGTGGGAGTCTCCGTAATCAGTTGTTGATTATTGCTCCACGTGTTTAGCACGTGCTCGTGTACTCGTGATCTAAACCAATGTGGTTGTCGCGTGTTAAATCCTTTGTTTCTAAACATTTTCGTGGTTTAGTTCAGCATGTTAAAAACACCAGTCTACAATTGATTAATAAGGTAAGTTTAATAAGAACGTGAGATAATTAAACCCACTGCTCATTAGCCCACCTGTTACATACATCGGTGAACAAAATTGCGAATAAATAGTTTTAATTAAAAAAAATCACAAAATCAACTTCCATCGGGTCGTATATAATCTTCAGCTTCAGGGGTTATTAGAAAGTTTGAAACAGCCAACGGTAATGAGAAACAGCGCGGGCGCCCCGGAATGCCAAGGACTGCCCTATTTGATACATGACATTCCAATGACATTCCGGACCGCCCGCGCTGTTTCTCGTTATCGTTTCGTTAACGTTGACTGGCTCAAACTCTTTAAAGATGCATGTCACAATGGAGTAAACTACATGTCGTGGTTTTAAAGCAAACTTAAGTTAGGGACTTTAAAGACCTCAGTTCATGTGACGTCGCCCCTGCATACATTGCATAATTTGGCACGATTGCAGCGGCCTCCAACGAGGACGTTGGAATGATTGACCTTTGACCCAAAGTTCGCCGTGTCACTGCGCGGTTAGGCCATTCCTCCGTGGATGTGCAGGCTAGGGCTGTAATCCAGACCCAGATCCATGAGGTCAGCTGAGAGGGAACAAGGGCCGGTTTCAGTCTGCATGTTATGACCGGAGGTAAGGCTGTCTTCTTCTTGGGACCTCGAAGCGTTGAATGTAAATGGCCATGTCTGTAACAAGAAAAACGAAATATTTAAATAATTACCAAGGAGACCTAACATTCCCCTAATCTTATGTTTTTCCAGTCTGCATTTATTTAAATATTGTTGAGATAAAATACATGCTATAGGTTAGAGACGGACTGGTCAATGTGTCAGCTTGCCCGATCGATGACAAGTGGGCCCTGTGAGTCCTTGATTAAATATGCTCTCTTAAAGGCCGGGATAGTTCCTCTATATTAGCGAGATGAGCTGTGACTCATAGTGCCATTTAATTCAAATATTGTAATTGTACATTTTTCCGTGTATGTATTTTCCTGAAAATTGTGTGGATGGGCCCAATTTGTATCCTAGCAAACAATATGTTTAGACTCAGTCCGCCACAGGTATAGTTTTTTTTACATTGTCAACTATACCACTTGCCAAAATTGACCCAATTAAGTAGCTACATATGCTAACTACCAACGTGTTGCCAACCAAAATTTAACGTTGGGTGTTACTTGGGACTCCGAAGCTGGGAGGTAGTAGGCCCTAAGCAAAACCCTAGAGCATATAAGATGGAATGGACCTCAACGAAATAGTGCCAACTTCCAAGTTAGAATGAAAGGAGTTCTCAATTTCATAGCAAAAGCTGTTTCCAAAATACGCCAATAAAAGCCTAAAATAGTCACAATGGACGCCTTTGTGTTAATCGCGTATAGATTACGCAA
Source organism: Ophyiulus pilosus (assembly GCA_033995625.1). Taxonomy (NCBI): domain Eukaryota; kingdom Metazoa; phylum Arthropoda; class Diplopoda; order Julida; family Julidae; genus Ophyiulus; species Ophyiulus pilosus. Next base: position 11,764 of record JAUJYV010002083.1, read on the forward strand.
GGTGATATCCAGCCGTCAGCACTCCATAGGGATTTTCCCCCCGAACGCCATGGCACGTGCACGCGTTCGGCGCGTGTTGGCGGGAACAGCTGGATCTTGTAGCTAAATGCTATTAACGTTTCCTCTAGCTGGGGAAAACTAGACTTGCCTTTGGCCCGAGCGCGGGATGTTTTTAGGAGAGCAGCTATTTGCTCCTTGTTTATTTGTTTGTTTTAACTATTCAGAGTGACGAGCCCCAAACGGTACTGTGCACATTCTTGCTGCTGCTCACTTAGTACCACTATTGATACCAGTTTCTTTTATTTTTCTTCTATCAATGAGAATGGTTCGCTTCGAATACAGCTGTTGTTTTCAGATGAACCAGTTTTCAACTTTACAGTTTCAGTATAAACAAATCATTAAGAACTGGAATTTGAAATTTTGTATTTTATAGCAAAAAATGTCTTAAGTCAAGGACTATAGGACAAAAGGACATTTAGACAGGTGGAGTCATGTGGTGGACAATTAAGGGCCAAGTAGGCCATTGCAATGGAATTGGTGACCGAACCTGACCTAATCCAATCTAATCCAAAAAAGACAACATTTGATCATTGGAGGACTCCGTACAATTTCGGCCTGTCCAAATTCCATTTCAATTTTTATTGAAAACCTTATTTGCATCAAATCTGTTGAAATGTACATGTGCGCATGCGCTCTCGTCATGACAACGGTCACAAGGTTGAAAATTGCGCGTATGCCATCTGCATAAATTCTATCCAAATCGGAGGGAATCCGTTTCTTGACTTGGGCTGATGTGTAATCGGTGTGGTTGATATATACTACGTACTTTAGCAGGGTAGAAGGTTAGTAGCTCTAGCCGGAAACGCTGATTTCGGTAGACGGGAATGTGCGCATGCGCGACATGCATGTAAACACGTGGATGCAGCTCTCCTTATTACATGTCTTAATCGTGATTCTTGTATGTGTAAGAGGTTACTTATGAGCAAGTTTTTCGTGTATTTTTTAATAGTATAATTTGATTGTATAAACCGAAATTCCATTTTGGGACCTATGTATATAACAAGTCGGTATATAATGCGTGTTGTTTAGAGATGTTATGCCGAGATACAGTTAAGTGTAAGTCTTTAAGGAACGGAAGTTTATCTTGGGTGTGACACACACCATTTGGTGAAATTTTGGCAGGGGCCTGCAGGGTTGGGATTGGCAAGGAAAACCTGTCGTTTTCGACCTTTACAACTGAAGACATTTTACAAAGTTCACTTTTGGAATCCGATAGTATTTAATAGTTTCTGGTTGATCAATATTGTATTGAACACTTTCGATTCATGGACGTGTAATTGGGTCCTGTTTACACTTTTTTTAACGTCCTGTCCTAGAATTCCCGTCATGCATCGCGAAAGGGACACCCACTTAATCAGCCTCCTTCGTCGGTTAATTTGTCATCGGCTTGTTGCAAATTCCTGCTATAAGCCCCTACAGGACAGTTAGGACTAATCGGTGGGGGTTAAAGGACAAATTATGGGTCCGGAGCTTATGTACGTCAACACTTGGTTGCTCTTTTAAGCTGCTGGTTTCCAGGGGTTAAGCCTAGAGGGAGTGACCCAGGGCTGGAGAAACCCTGAATTTAATGAGGCGAAGACAGGATAAATAAGGTTTGCGAATGGTTGCCAAAAGTCTTTGGGTGAAATAAATCTCGTCAACGAAAAATCGTTCCTTGCACGGTGGCCACATGGTCAACTTTGAGGTGAACTTTAACCCCTGGCTGTAAGCTTGAGAAATGGGTTCATCCAAGGGACATTAAAAACTCGAGAAAAATTTCTTTGGGATCATTGCATGCCATGAAGGTTGCAAATAATCAGATGATTGTGACCGTCCATTTGTAAGACACGGATGACATTTGAAAAACTCATGACAAGTTACTTTTGTTACATGTCAGGTAACTTTTTTGACATATTAGGTGACTTTTTTATATATCAAGTGACTTTTATGACCTATCAAGTGACTTTTGTGACTTTTACGAAATTTTTGACATGTCAGGTGATTTTCTGACCTATTAGGTGGCGTTTGTGACCTATCGGTTGACTTTTGTGACATACCGGGTGATTGGAGATGTCATTTTTGACAGAAATAACTATACGGTTCAAGGCTTAGTATTAGGGTCTCT
>JAUJYV010002084.1:0-13920 GCA_033995625.1 Ophyiulus pilosus
TTGATTGTCACTGATTAACCTAGCATGGTTAAGGTGATCCATGACTTCTGAATAAATGATATGCTCAAGTAATTTCAAGTAAGTTTTACGTCAGTGAAATCAACTCTTTAAGTGATGTTAAGAATAACTGCAGAACAACTGTAGTGTTTTTAAAGTGGAGAAAAAACCCACAAAATAATCATAGTTAAACTTACGAATACAAACACAAAAATGAAAAAAAAATTGATGAATAAAAAACTCAATTAATTGGTGTTTCAATACAGGTTAAAGTAAATTTATTTTTAAATTTTATAAACGTTTATAATTTATACTTCAATTGTTGTTTATTAACTTATTACAAGAATTAAGATAAAAATATGTTACGGGTACTTCGAACCCCTCCCCCCGGCGTTTCTCTTCGTGACCTCTGTCTCGCTCAATGATGGGATCCGCACTGCTTATTGTCACAACACTTGTTTTGTTAGACTCGTCAGCTACAGTCGCGAGGGCGCAAGACCATCTGCGGACGCAACACGTGTCAGCAGTTTGTTGAACTTCTCGCGTCGCTCTATCCGTGGTACGGGTTAGTTGTTACGAGTGAGGTTCTTGAGGCCGCCCGCGCTTGGGTCCTGACGCTGACCGTCTCACTTATCCCAGTCAGCTTCCGGCTCACTAGCCTTTAGGGCATCATAGAAAGGGGCCCACGAACGTGGGGGTGCACCCAATGCAAGCTTTCCTGTCTAACGGATTCAGCGGATCGACGGGTCATGGATCCACTAGGCGGGCATCCCCTTTCTCCTTTAACATGCATTAATGAGTGTGTGAGACCTGATGTAAAGGGTCAACCCGATTTATACCAGTCTTGAGGAATGCGATTGCAGCGCCTCCTGACATTCCTGGAATGCATGTGCGTGGTCTTTCCGAACTTGCGCGGGATGCTGCATTCCTTGCTCTTTATGTTACTCTGGGCTTATTATCGGGGTCAAATTTAGGATAGGGCTGGATTTGGATAGAAATAAAATTTTGGGACAAAAGATATTCGTTGAAGCAATTTCCCCTAAAATCACTTGTTTTTTATGGTGTGGGGGGTGTGGGTAATAATACATTTCCAATATTTTTTTGGATCTGCATTGGTCAAATAGTGAATTCAGACTGTAAGTTAATAAGAAGAGACACAAAAAATAATGCTGAGTTCAATTTTTTCTTTATTAAACACTATTGCACATGCTAATTAAATTACATTTAATCTCTTTCAATTAAATTTGACAAAGGAATGAAATGCATAACATTATCATAATCATGAAAAACATTTAACTAATGAGTAAAAAACAAAGGCAACCTGTTATAAAATGTAAGTGCACAATTTCACATTCACCATGGAATTTGTTACATGAATAGATTGAACAACTTTATTATTGTTACAGATTAGAAAAACATTTGTTGAATTGTCTAAAACAATGTTCAAAACCTTGTATACTTTTTAGATTTTTTGATCCATTCACATTTATAACAAAATAACAATTGGAACGTTTCTTGTTTTGATCATTTCACACATGGTAATTATAGTATGTTGACAGGTTGCTCTTTTAAATGATATTACATGCATTTCAACAGGGTTGTTCAACATATCTATTACATACCTTTCTTCAATATTAGTTAATGTTCGTCATTGACTTGAGCCAAAAACTGACTTTTTCAAAAGTTAATGCTTTTTGCATTAAATTGTAGCATATTTTCATTTTCCTAACAAATGCTGCAACATTTTTGTTATTTTCATTGCTTAAGCAACTGTTATTCTAGTTGTTTTTAATGCATGTATACAAATAACTACTCATTATCTGTTGTGGAACACCATTTGTACCATGATACATTGATTTTAATTTTCCTAAATTATCTTCAAAAATAAATTTGATCCTTAATTTATAACAGTTTGCACTAAATGTAATAGTACATGAACAATAAATGTATGTTCACCTACTTCATATAGGTTGCCAACATTATATACAAATTTTTTAAACCTTTTGCTGCTGATTGCACATCAATTTTTTCCACAACAATAGTTGTCAGGGCATATACTCCATGTACAAACAGTAACCAATGTTGATAATAACTTTGAGGGAGAATACTTTTGAACAATAAAGGAGACAAATAAAAATGCTTTCCAGTATTTAGTGTTTCAAGGTTCTGAAATGAGACTTATTTTTTTGGAACAACTAGTTTTAGAAATAGGATATTAATCTTTTCAATGCTTTTTGAATTGATACAATAGCCTGCTTCACTGCTTTTCATGTAAAGTGCTACGAATTGTCTACATATACCAAGCAGGGCACAATGCATTACATCTGAAAATAAGTCATCAACAATATGAAAATCAGGATATCATAAGAATGAAGGTCCCTTAACTCCTAATATGGTTTTTTTGCTATAAAGCTTGGCATGCATGTGCATCACTTTATTGATGTGTCCGTTGTTGGAAAAACGGGAAATTTTTATTTTTAAATACACCGGCAACCCAAACACCCAAAGCAGCATCCTCTAAATGGCCCTGATCCGATTTATAGAATCCAATTAAATGCACTGACCAGGTCGTTTGCCAACTTGCCAGCAATTCAACCATACAAATGTTTTGTCACCCCTGTGATGTATGGTTATGCAACACAGGCGAGGATATTCAATTTTAAAAATGTAACACTTAAATTTAATTAAATCTAATTTATGCTCCTCTGGCCTCTATATCCCTCAGTCGATAGGACTGAGCGTGGCCAGTAAAAACTAATTCTGGCCTGGTAACACAGTTTGCTAAAATGAGCCTAACTTATGAAAAATGAAAGAATGTATTTTACAACTATAAAATACATTTGACTTAACTTATTTCTCCAATGTTTTCAGCAGGAATTCCTTGGTGAAATTCCTTAACCTACACTAAAAGAAAAAAAACCAAAGAAAACACAAATGGGAAGCAGTTAACACAAAGACACGTGTCTTATTATATGTTCCTTTTATTTCACCACACCAAGGGAAATAAAAACACCAAAAACATTCTTGAAAACACCTAAAAATAAAATTTAAAGTTCTTGCAGTAAATACTGTAATATCACTTACAAAAATTGTGTCCTTTGTTCAGTCCTGAAAATGTAAAATTCCACACCCAGGAATATACAGACATCCACCTTGATGTCCAGGAACGGAGTGAGAGAACAAGGGGCTTGGATTTTCCTGCACATTATTTTTGGGACACCAAAGCCAAAAATGGACTTACCCAGTCACATGTGGTCCTTTGTTTTATCAGTGGTAAAAGGACCCTAAGTGCACTGCTAGCCAGCACCAGTATGTAGAGGTACAATAGATCAAGGACCCAGAATAGAAGTGCCAACCCAAAGATGACCTCATTTTGTCTGCCATGTAAAACTTACATGGCCTCAGGAAGGAAAGAAAAATGTATGATTTAGACTTCCCAGTAATGGTACTCCACCTGATTACCATTACTGCCATTTCTTTACATCTAAATAATCACATGAATTATGTTTATTTCCAACATTTGTAACTTTGGGGCTGGTGCATGCAATGGGTATATTCTGGAAGTTCCTTTACCTCTTTCAACTATTTCACCAAGATGTTCACAAAATCCATATCCATATTTGCCCTTGAACTGAACAAAATTTTACAGTTTGCATCTAGCAGGAGCATCTGCTGTACATAGAAAGGGAAATACCCTAGTTGTAACTAAACTTTTTTAGGTCTATACCACTGAAATCCAGTCGATTTTAGAATGTTTAGTTTTGATACAAATGTTGTCAAAAAACATTCATGCATTTTTGGCTGCAATTTACCAAACCACATTCCACATAATAGAATGTTTTGCTTTTTGTGAGATACTGGTAACTCATTTATTAGACACTGGATTGGTCAAATGCTGTAATTTGTGTTATTAAATATAGGCATCCCATCAGCACGCAAGTGTAAACTAATGTCATACATATTCATCACCTTTAATAGGTTTGCATACTTTTCACCATGGACAATATCAGAATAGACACCCTGTTTATATCTACATGTTGTCTGGTGTTTAAAATCATTAACTGTTTCAAATAAATCTGTTTTCAAATTTGTTTTTAAACAGTTAGCTAGGGGCATATACAGGAAAAAAGATTCTTTGCTCTTGCACACGTCTTTAGCATTAGCTATACCACAACTTTTGCATAAAAATTCCTGTGTGGTAATTTCTAGGCCAGAGTACTACATGCAATTATGGCAGTAATAATGAACCTGCAAAAATATGTTTTGGAAGAATTTTGTCAAACAAAAACTTTGTTTTAGGAAGCTTATTTTCATCTGGTAAAAGCAGCTGTAGCATCTGAAGAAGGTCAGATATGCAGTCATTTGTTAACTTGCGTTGTAAAACCAAGGCTAGTATGCAAATAAGCGCCTCATTCGTTGAAATACAAGCTCCATTATAGAAAAGAGACTGGGTATCTTCCAAAAAACTTGACGAGAACTGCCATTCACTTATATCTAGAAAGACATGCATAATCGGCTCATTATTAGTATCCACATTTTCCGAGTTGCAGATGCTACTGTCGTCCGATGTGCTAAGATCTGCACTTGACATATCCTGTTGACAAAAATAAGCTATTATATGTAACTGGCAAGTCAGCCCCTCCCGGGCGTTCCTCCTCATTTGCCTCGCGCTGCCAAATTACAGGGTCCACACTAGCATTTGGAGAATCATTTGGTTTATTCGGGTCACAGCGTACAGGTTCGCCGGGACGCTGACAGATTCGTAGGCACGCAACGCCGGCCTGCAAGCGGCTCAGCTGTTCACGGCGTTCCATTAGCACGGCTCAAGGTTAGTTGGATGGTGCGAGGTTTCTGCGGCACCCGCTCCGTGATCCCAACCGCGAACGTCACGCCTGGACCTACGGCTTCAGTCCCGCTAGCCTGTAGGGCAGCGAAGAAAGTGGCCCATGATGCGTGGGGGTACACCCAATGTGGGCTTTCAATTCCGGCGGCTTCGGCGCGTTGACGAGTCGGGGGTCTTCTGGGCGGGCGACGACTTTCCTCCTCAACATCAGTTTTGGTTAGTGAGCCCTTGATCTAATGTTTCAACCCAATTTATACTTGTTTACGGAATGCAACTGCAATGCCACTTGGCATTCCTCAGATGCTCGCGCATGGCCATTTTGACCTTGCGCGGGTCGTTGCATTCCGCACTGATTTTAAAGTGACCCTGACTGATTGTCGGGGTCACATATATAGCTTCCAAAGTGTCTGGATTGTAAATCCAGACACTTGGGAGGCAAACTTCACGGAATAAACATGCTTAGAACATATGTAGAAATAAACTGATAATCTATTTATCTAATTCTAAGAGTACAAACACGCATAAGAATGTGAACCAAGACGTTAAAAAAGTCTGTCCACCCGAAAAGTGAAAAGCCAAGCAAAAATCCCAAGTCCCACCAAATCATGGCATTCCAGACCTTCCGCGAAAACACTAATGTCTGGCAAAAAGAATGATATCCGAAAATGTCAACAAAGCGCAAGATTTTTAAGAGCAAAATGCCAAAGCAAGGTGCACAGCGCAACGATTTATTGATGTAGGGTTATGCAGCTGACCCAAAGAGCAAGAATGAGGGGGATGTACATGGGTCACCAAATAGCAAAATTCCTGACATGACCAAAAAAGTTGGGTCAAAACACAGAATCGACCAGAACATCTATGTAGGTCAAGTGTAAGACATTAGCTCACATGCAAAGGGGCTAATGCCACTAAGTTGGTACTGTGACCCAAATAATTACTAAAATACCCTAAAGGGGTTTAAATAAAAGGGCACTGTGTGAGAAGAAACAAGTCATGGACAACATTTGTAATATGGTACAACTAAAATGTAGATTTGTTGTAAAAACTATACTTAAACATTTGGCCAATTTCATTCAGGCTTCATATTCACCAATTATCTATCTCTAGCTGTTTTAAATACTAAAACTAGTCTTGAATTGTATTAAATGATAAAAAAGTCATTGAAATGTTGCAGAAGCATTTTTCTAATAGATTGCGAATAGCATTGTACCTTCGTTTGTACACGTTAACATAAATCACGATTTGTTGATTTGTTGCGGGAATATTAACCAAGCTTCCAATTTTTTAACAGATTTATTGATAGGCATTTTTAACAGAATTCTAAAGAGGGTGAGTTAATACTTTGTGCAGTCCACCCAGTTTGTCAAATGCATTGTTGGCGTTAGTATAAAGAAGTTGGTTTGTCGTATGCTAACAGTAACAACAAAGCAATATTTTAGTATTAAAAAAGAAGTCATTGTTAATGTGACCATTGTAAAAACTATTGAAGTTAAATGTTGATTATGGAGTTGGTATTCCAAATTATTCATAAGGTGGATCTATTCCACAGAATGCTGGTTTCAATCTTACACAAAACTGCTCCTTGTAGTGTTCCTCTTGGAGTTAAAGTTCAGCACAGAACTTAACTCCAATCTTGCTGAATCCTTAGCAATCCTTCACAGTAGAAGGATAATGATAATAAATTGCAGCAAAGGGCATTTAAGTTTAAATTAATCAGATTTGAACTCAAAATGAAACATTTATTTAGAAATACAATATAAAGTTATCACTTTTTGGGCGCAACCTGCACAGATGCTATCCCAAAGACAAGATACGGAGGCTCATAAACAATGTAAGCCACCACCTTTACAAAGTTTGACCTCATAGGTCCTAAAGTCCCCTATCATGCTATAGGGCATTGGCATGCAGCTCTACATATAGGAGTGTCATGGCTTGTTACAGGCTTTGAAAGTGATGGCAAATTTTAATTTGCCAAACTATGTCCCCTCCCCATTATTGCGATCTAGTGTTGTATCAAACACTAACACTAGGATCTAAAAATCTAAACACTACGACTATCTTGCATCATTTTTGTATATAAAGCTGCAAGTTGAAAAAATAAAATTATGTTGCTATGGCTTGATGCTATAGCAACTCCAAATAAAATTTAAGAATTGCTTAATTTGTGGAGGATGGTCTTGGATACCAGCAGTTATTTTTAATAATTGGGTAACCAAAAACCATTTGTCTTAATTAGGCCCTAACATTTAAGGCCTAAATTAGGACTGGTTTAGGACTTAAATGAAAAAAGCTTAAAGTTAAACTAATTACTTTAATTTAGAAAATACTGTAATGAGAAATAGTGGGCTAAGAGAAACAGTGGTGCCAACCCCAGCCTCCATGATTCAATTTGTCATTTTTTTGGTCCTAAAGGTTGGTTTTAAAGATTGTGTTAATATTAGTTTTCAATGATGGGCCAGCATTAATTTTTGATGATTGGCCAACATTAGTTTTGATGTTGGGCCAATGCATTATGTCAACATTGGCCCAATGTTAAAATGAAAGACATTTTTACATTGGCCCAATGTTGTTTCTGCCATGTACCCCAATATTAAAATGAAAGACATTTTACATTGGCCCAACATTGGCTGCCAACGTATTGCCAGTGTAGTTACATTGAGAAAGCAACATTTTACCAACATTGGCCCAACAAGATTTGGTCACTTGGGGTCGTGAGACTATACCACCCATGCATTGTCTAGTTATAAAACCGTCTGTTCTTATTTTGATTTCTTGGTTTGCATTAAGCTTGTTGACTAGTGGAATCAAACCTAGAAAACCATTTGTTATCGTTTGTCTCCTATTTCTTTGGGGCTGAAAGCTTTAAAAACTCAATCAATGCTGCTTTGACATTTTCCTTTTTATTCTTTTCAAGATCTGTGTAGAGCTCAGGTCGTGTATTTGGTAAATTGGTGCCTGCTTCTGGCATAAATATGTTCTCTGCTATGCAGAGAACATATATTCAGCTATATATTCAGTTGCCTGTGTTTCTGATTGATTGGGTTTCACAAACAAATGCAGGTTCATCAAGGAAGGATTGCTATTTGATATAGATATATGTTCTTCTAGTTGCAGCTTTTTGCTCTTCTTTTTTGTGCTTTTCACATAATAATCTCGTTTCACCACTTCAACAATAAATTGTCTGAAAATTAAACTCAAATTTACAGTAATACTATTTTTAATTGTAGATATTTCAGAAGTAAAGGTATGTGACCACCATACAGAATTGGCCATTCTACGATTTCGTAGAGAATGCTTTCCTCAGATAACTGAAAAAGGATTTCTTGAGATTGCTAAAAGATTTGAAAACAATGCACAAGTTTGCAATTTCTTAGGTGCCATTGATTGCAAAGATAGGTTTAAAATGCCAAGACTGATCAAATCACTCATTCACGATTATAATAATTATTTTTCAATTTTGTTGTTGGCTATGGCAGACTCAGATTATAACTTTATATACATTGATGGTGGCTTTTTCGGCAAAGACTGATAGTAAAATATTCGAAAACTTCATTTTACAAAATACTAAAAAATGACTCTTAACATTCCCAGATCCAGACCACCCTCTGACACTGACTCTCCAAACATGCCTTTCACATTTATTGGTGATGAGGCGAATTTCATTGTATTTCCTGTGCTTGGGCGGTTGCTCTTTCTGTAAGAATTTCAAATGAGGAAGTCATGCCTTTTAAGCTCCCATGCCTGCTTACATTGTGTTGCCAGCTTAAAACTAGGCCAGAATGACAAAAATTGGCCTCAATTTCATCCCCAAGTCAATTTGGGTATGTACGTGACGAGAAATGATTATTGGTAAGAATATCCACCCATGCTTTGCAGAAATTAGTTTGATTCGTTTCGTGACACAAAAATAACCACTTGTTTTTGATCAGGAAATGGAGAAACATTTTTTCAGTGACATTGGATGAATGGCATTGACTAAGGTTGCCGAATTGCATCAATTAAACAATGTAGTTATGATGATGTAGACAAATCCAGTCAAAATACCTTGTGGTGCATATTATTAGAAACAGATTCTTTGCAAATTCTGTAATCACTTGTATATCACATCCTAATAGCTCTGGAGTTTTTTAACCAAGTTTATCAGTGGCTAAGTATGAATACTGTCAAGCTTTCGAATAGCTTCTTTATTAAAACAAACTCCAATTCTGATTTTCTTGACAGTTCCACCAGCGTCTCTGTTGTGATTTGGCCTAGGCATTATTTTTCACATAGATAAATGGCGCTTCTAATGCCCTTTATAGGATTCAGTGCACGGATAGCTCTAGGAATTATAAAATGAAAGTATTATACACAGTGGATATCAGGATTTCCTGATGTAGTGTGACACAAGTCACACAAGTAAGATGAGATCTAAGATTTCCCTCTGATGTGTCTTCACAATGCTTGCTAGCAAAAATATTTCTTCCTTGATCAACTGGAACATAACAGTTAGCTTGCTGGACTGATGGTCATTCAAAACCATCTTTCATTCTTGTATAGAATTTTGGTTGAACCTATCATCAAAATGCCTTATATCATTACCTCATTTAGAAATGATGGAATTAATAATAATTTCAAATCATGTTACTAAAATCCTATACTTGCAAAATGAAATTTAAAAAATTTAAATTCAACATTTTCTCATTTTCCAGTAAACATCTTGTTTTGCCAAATGAAAATATAAATTTCGACATAAAGCAATGGATTTTATCATATTAATCCTACACATTGTCCTACTATCGCTTGTATAATCCTAAATTATACCATGATATTTGAAGGTATAGTAGGCCCTATAGCATTATGCATCAATGAACTTGAATGTAATGCCTACGAGAATTCATTGTAAAAGATGATTAAAGAACATTTGAGAAGTTTTTGGCTTCCTGTTTATTGCAATTTATCTTTGATAATAATATACAATTTAGGTATGATACATTTAAAATGAAATGTATTATTGCATTAAAATTAATATCAACTTGCTTTAAGTCCTTTAGAGCTAGTGATCTTGGTCGTAGGAATTTTTGCCTAACAGTTAAATTTTATTAAGGAAGAGAAAACTAAATTTGATATGATTATCTAAAAGTACCTAATGTGACGTTTGTAACATATTTGCATATTCAGATGTACATATGGAAGCATGGGTAGGTCTTTGAGAAGTTAATGGCATTGATTGGATGTTTTCTTTCAGTAACTATATGGAAAAAAGCGTTAGTGTGTATGTACCACACATATTTATGTGTTTTGGAATATTGCAACCTAAACAAATACTTTAAAAATCTAACTGTTCTCATAGCACCGTAACATTATTAAGATTAACCTTTAAAAATATTTGTTTAGCAATGGAATTGGTCATCGAGTATAGTTACTGTAGATTTCATAACATCTATTATGTTTTAAGGAAGGTTTAAATGAACCAGTATGCAGAGTTTAATAGGCACGATGTGTTTGCAAAAAAGAGGAGAAGCACTGGCATAAATATGATGTCATTAATTGGGGCATTGCGACAAATGGGAGCATTATTGATGGCTTATTGATTTTCATTCACTTATGCAGATGGTATTAATACTTACCAATTTGTCTTGCTCTCAAATGTGTGTGAACATCATATGTATAGTGATTCTGAGTTATTGATGTTTTGACTTTTTGCATTGCTTTCACACTTTGACTGAAATTGATATGCAGTCATAGCTAAAGCTGTCTATATGCTGTCATTTCTGACATTTCAAGTGGAATGCTTAAAAGTTATCATTTACAGGTATTGAAGCCACGGCAGTAGTGATTCACGACTAATATTTGTGGATGTGCTAATTAATGAAATTATGGCTTTTTTTTCGAAATTACAGTTTGCCATCTGCATTGGCAGGCATCTACAAAGAACAGTATTTCCTAGACAAGGTAGTAATAAGCGAACGGTGGCTTTGTTGTCAGTTTGCCAGGGGAATGATTTGCCATTTACAGAATTTGGCTGCAATCTGCCATGCATCCGCGAAATGGATTTTTAATTGGAAAATGGTGTTGCACGACTAATATCGCAAGGGGGGAATTCCCCCGCGAATGCTGCCGAGAAAGACGATGGCGGTTATTGATTGCTGTGACAAGAGACGTCCCTTGACATTCACTGAAAAGTGGCCATTTTGCCGTGACAACTCATCAATGTCGTTCTTCATTACTCCCCAACCATTTCAACCGGCGTCGGAGGCATTGTTTGGCAATTGCGGATATTGGTAAACCGCACAAGGTTGTCCTTAACACAACGAAGGAAATCTTTTCTCTCACTCAACCAATGTCTTGGAAATGTTACATCATAAGCTTGATGTGCTATTCCACCTTTTGTCTTGTTTATGAGCCAAAAGCCAAGTTGTTGCAGCCGTTTTCGTCATCACCAGACATTTTTAAAATTTTGTCTGTATCAATGCAAATATGCGAATGCAATATGTGGTTGCGTCTGTTTTCTCTTTCATACACTGGCCAAGCGGAACAATTAACTAAGTGGACTTAAAATGTAACTATAATTTATTAACCCAATTCTGCTTTAAATATGAAGGAAAGAAAATAGTAAAAATATGGAATCTGTTTCCATAACTTTTTATCAAATGAAATTAACATTTAAATCATGATTAAAATAGAACAATTCTGCTATTGTAAGACGGTAGGGTACACTGAACAGTGGATTATAATTTTAAAGTTTATTTATTTTTCGGAAAAATATTCAACTTGTAGAAATCCAAAAAATGACAGGATGTATATACATGTTGTCATCCTTTTGGAGATAGTTGTAAAGCTGTTTGTGCAGATTGTCCCAGTGTGCCCTATGTTGGGGTACACTGAGACATTGCATGGTGTAGCATTTTGGTCAATTTTTAGAGGGACCGCACTCTTGAAATTGCACTGTTAAAATAACATATATCATACACTCCCTATGGCCTCCTGGAGTCCAAAGTGCTGAGAGAGCACAAAGGGGACTAGTATAAACTAACCCTTGGCCTAATGACCTAGGAAGCTACAAGGATAACATTTTTCAAGTTCCTGAATCTGGAAAACATGCACAAACAGTAATGAAAAACATGCAAACTTAACTTTAATCTTGAAGCTCCAAACTGCCTGATTTAACAAACTTTCTGAAAAGATAAGCTTTCAAAAACACAAAGAAAGGAACACAAGATAGTAGTTACACTTTGGATTTATTATCCCACTGGATTTATTAAATCTCCCTGAACATTATCAGGGTCATTGCAACAAAAAATACAAAAGGAAAACATCAGCAAAACATGAATTTAAACACTTAAATTTCACAAACTCACAAAAGCTTGTGCCCTTGTGCCATGTGCTGCATTCCTTAATCCCTCAGAATTTTCCCAAGGGTGACCATCCAGGTCAAGAGCAGGAACAAGAAGTTTTTAAAACCAAATAACAAAGGCACATGGTCAATGCACACACATGTGCAATTACCAAAGTGCCCCAAACAATGGGGCATAAAGGTGAAGATGTGCTGACCTAAATTTGGTTAGTGCCCAGCAATGTGAGACACCAGAAGGAAAGTACTTATATTTAAATTGCTGGAATGGTCATCAGCAACAATTTCACCATTTCACTAATATATACAAGACCTATAACATGCATAACATGCAATCAACTTAATTAAATTCATATCAAATGTTTTCTATCTACTATACTAAATTAGAATATGCAAACTTACGATCGATCCTGGGACTGCATATGCTGGACAACAAAGGACTGGTCACGTGGTCATTTTTTGGTCAGTAAAACTACCAAAAAATGACATTTTTCGACGTATAAGACCTATAACATGCATAACAATCAACTTAATTAAATTTATATCAAATGTTTTCTATCTACTATACTAAACTATACTAAATTAGAATATGCAAACTTACGATCGATCCTGGGACTGCATGTGCTGGACAACAAAGGACTGGTCACGTGGTCATTTTTTGGTCAGTAAAACTGCCAAAAGATGATATTTTTCGACGTATAAGACCTATAACATGCATAACAATCAACTTAATTAAATTTATATCAAATGTTTTCTATCTACTATATAGTTAGAATATATGAAAATAATCAAAGCTGGGCCTGCATGTGCTGGACAACAAAGGACTGGTCTCATGAATTTCTGGTCTAATGACCATGGCTAGGCTGTCCAAAGAGTCACTTGGTCATTTTTTGTCAGTAAGACTGCCAAGAAATGATACATTTTTTGACATAAGACTACTTGGGACATTATTATATGGGGGAAATTTTATTTCCATACAAATCCCCATCCCTTATTTTTTATCCAATATCCTAATTGTAAAAAGTTAAAATTAAATACACTGATTTAATTACAAATTAAATTATAGATATAAATAACTATATAGTTTCACTTCTATTTAAACCACAGTTAATTTGCAGTTTTTATTTGGATAATTTTGTGTGTGCAGTTTTTTAGTTTTTATTCATAAGTAAACTTAAGAATTTATTTCACAGAACAAATACTTATCTTTAACTACCTTCATGTTTTTTCTCCATCTTAAAAAACTGAAGGTTTTCTGCAGTTTCACCTCAAAAGTAGTTCTTCTTAAGTTTATGTTTGGCAGGGACATTTTACAACAAAACTTAATTGGATTGGTCATCAGTAGTAGCATAGGTTGTTTTTGTGCACATACTGTACCTAATAAAATGCCTAAAAGTGCATCTCTACTGAAGGCAAAATGCAACTTCAAAAAGAAAATCAGTCCTTGAACTTTTAATCACCCTGGTGGAAAAAACTATTGAAATCAATTGAACTTTCCAATTGTTTTCAATGGTTTCAATAAGTCAACTGTTGAAAAACTTATGATGTCCTATAAGTCCCAATGATTTTCAAAGGTTATGAGCTATTCTCTATTTTTTGACCAAATATCCAACTGTTCAAAGAGCCAGAATTTGGTTAATCCTTTTATTCTATTGGCTATTATTCAATATTCCAATCTTTTCATTTTCGTTTTATGAATTATCCTACAGTTGAATCATCCATAAGCACTTGAACATGGTGATTTACC
>JAUJYV010002085.1:0-13919 GCA_033995625.1 Ophyiulus pilosus
TTGATGCTAAGGTGCGGGGTACGCTCCCCGGTCGAGGCAAAATGCGTGGACCGCTCTTGATGCAAGCAGCCTTAAGGCGATGGAGGCTTTGCAGGGTGAGATGGGATGGTCAAGTTTTGAATCTTGCTTGATGGCGAGCAAGTTGACATCTGCAGAGGCAGTAGACTCTGGACAGGTCATACTGCCAGTGCCGGCTATCAAGTGAGTTACGCGCTTGTCTCTTGATGCTAAGGTGCGGGGTACGTTCCCCGGTCGAGGCAAAATGCGAGGACCACTTTCGGTGCTAACAGGTTAATAGCGGTGGAGGCTTTGTAGGGCGAGAAGGGATGGTCAAGTTTTGAATCTCGCTTGATGGCGAGCAAGTTGACATGTCTGCAGAGGCGGTAGACTCTGAGCGAGTCATTTTGCCGATGCCGGCTATCGAGTGGGTTACGTGCTTATCTCTTGATGCTAAGGTGCGGGGTACGCTCCCCGGTCGAGGCAAAATGCGTGGACCGCTCTTGATGCAAGCAGCCTTAAGGTGGTGGAGGCTTTGCAGGGTGAGATGGGATGGTCAAGTTTTGAATCTTGCAAGATGGCGAGATAGTTGACATAGTATATGCAGAGGCGGTACACTCTGGACAGGTCATATTGCCGATGCCGGCTATCAAGTGGGTTATGCGCTTGTCTCTCGATCCTAAGGGTTCGCACCACGGTCGAGGCAAAAGGCGTGGACCGCTCTTGATGCAAACAGTCTTAAGGTGGTGGAGGCTTTGCGGGGTGAGATGGGATGGTCAAGTTTTGAATCCTGCAAGATGGCGAGCAAGTTGACATCTGCAGAGGTGGTAGACTCTGGACAGGTCATATTGCCAGTGCCGGCTATCAAGTGAGTTACGCGCTTGTCTCTCGATGCTAAGGTGCGGGGTACGCTCCCCGGTCGAGGCAAAATGCGAGGACCACTTTCGGTGCTAACAGGTTAATAGCGGTGGAGGCTTTGCAGGGTGAGATGGGATGGTCAAGTTTTGAATCTTGCTTGATGGCAAGCAAGTTGACATCTGCAGAGGCGGTAGACTCTGGAAACGTCATATTGCTGAAGCCGACTATCGAGTGGGTTATGCGCTTGTCTCTCGATCCTAAGGGTTCGCTCCCCGGTTGAGGCAAAAGGCGTGGACCGCTCTTGATGCAAACAGCCTTAATGTGGTGGAGGCTTTGCAGGGTGAGTTGGGATGGTTAAGTTTTGAATCTTGCTTGATGGCGAGCAAGTTGACATCTGTAGAGGCGGTAGACTCTGGACAAGTCATATTGCCGATGCCGGCTATCAAGTGGGTTACGCGCTTGTCTCTCGGTCCTAAGGGTTCGCTCCCCGGTTGAGGTCGGTGGGAATTTTTATGAATGGGAGTCTAAACCGAGGTCCCTTTTCATGTTGCTTTCAGTGGAGACCTGGCTTTACAAGTTCAATGAATCCCCATAAAAAATTTACCGTGTGCATCACTTCGCAGAATGGCACATTAGGGCTTATTGGCAATATGTAGGGCCCTTCGTTTAAATAAGGATTAAAAACATTTATCTTAGAAGTTGCTTCATTGTCGTTTAACACACGCTTTTTAACGCGTGTGTGTTAATCTCCATTTTTTATTTTAAGCCGTTTTCCAAGCCTAATTCATGCGATGAATCTTCCGCTGAATCGCTCTGAATGGCGGGTTATAAATTACTTGTGTCGCTATTTGGTACATTAACTCGCAATTTGGTTGTGGGGGGTGTTTGAGGGTGATGTTTGGATTTTCCATTGCTCGACTGTTGCTCGTGCTTTAACGGCCCTTTAACCCCTCCTTTAAACCGCAACGCCATTGATTCCCACGTCTCCCATTTGAACACCGCTTAAGTTTTCCGTCGAAAATTAATTCGACGTTCGTTACGACTTAAGCCCTCCTGGATTTAACATTTTGAGAGCTTTAATCCGCTTAATTTTAGTGAGGATCACGTTGTTCTTCCTCCTTAATCCCCTTAAAACTCAATCTGCATTCATGCTTCTTACAGGAATAACAACTTTCCTGACTTCCACTGACGTGTATGGACAGATTAGACAGGTTCCTCCTCAGCTCCTGTTGAATTACTCAAATGGTTCAGGCGACATTTAACAAAAAAATATATTAAAGCCTTACAAATTTAAGTTGGATTGTTGTTAACATAATATATTTAGTTATTTACATATATTTTTTCTCTTGTTGTACGCTGTGCCGTACAACCGATGCATCGATTTAAAGTACGGGGTTCGCTACCCGGTCGAGGTTGGTGGGAATTTGTATGTTTGTTTGTTTGTTGATTTTTAACGTTGACCTATTTCTGCAACCCGAGGGCTAAACACCAACGCCAGGGGAGGAGCCTTCAACGAATACCTGGAAATTTAGCCTATGAGGAGGTACTTCCGTCCCCTCGCGCGGGGTCTTAAACGCGCAACAATCAACACCGAACCTCGGTTTAAACTCTCACCCGAAAGAGGTGCCAATTAGGGAATTTCTCCCATCCGTAAAAATTCACACCGACCTCGACCGTGGAGCGAACCCCGCAACTTAGGACCGAGAGGCAAGCACGTAACCCGCTAAGACTGCCGGCACCGGCTCCTAGTTCAATTCAATTCAATTCAACTCAGTACCCTACAGTCAGCAAATAAATGCCATATGGTAGGGGGGTCGTACCCAATTTTAGGAGAATGTTCCTACTGTTTGTTTGTTGATTTTTAACGTTGGCCTATTGTGAATTTTGCCTACGAGGGGGGACTTCCGTCCCCTCGCGCGGGGTCTTTAAAGCGCAACAATCAACACCGGACCTCGGTTTAAACTCTCACCCGAAAGAGGTGCCAATTAGGGAATTTCTCCAAACCGTAAAAATTCACACCGACCTCGACCGGGGAGCAAACCCCGCAACTTAGGACCGAGAGGCAGCACGTAACCCGCTCGACTGCCGGCACCGGCTCCTAGTTTTTGTGTCTGCCCTCACTTTATAGGGATTTCAAAATGGGACGAACTAGAAAATTATATGAGACCTATTTTACATTACTATGACAATTTTGAAACATACAGTGGGCAGATATAAGGCGTCGATTTGCCAAACCCGGTAGTTTGTTAAATCACGGCACGCGTAGTAACCGCGATGGAATTTGCAGATTTGAAATTGAAACAAGTGCCGTTAAGTTTAAAAAGTGTTTATTAACATTAAAAATACAAAATGTTTTTTCTAATCTTTCTCCATGGCACAGTCAGTCACTAAACGTTGGGATATCAGTGTAGTTGGACTCCGTGGAGACTTTTCATCTTTTTTTTTTTACCTGTGGAGTGACTTGCAACTCCTAAGATGCTCTAATTTTCTTGTTGGCTTGGTAGATGAAGTCTCTTTGTGGTCTGGCATTGTATTTAATGGGTGATAATCTGTATTTGCTCGTCTTTTGAAGGATGGTCATGATAATCCTTGGAGGTTTCCACTCCTTGCTCACTATTGGGAGAATGGACATGAGAATCTTTGGTGGCCTCCATTCTTTTCTCACCGTTGGGAGGATGTCCATGAGAATCCTTGAAGGTCATAATTTCTTGCTTACTTGTGGAACGTCTTGCAACTCTTTCGATGCTCTTACTTCGTGGCCAGGGTCTCACTCTCTTCTGACATACTATGGAACGGGGGAGAATCCGTTTACACCTTCCTAGCTTGCGATTTGGAACAAGTTCAAAATCCTCTGAATCATTGGAGGCCACCACTCCTTGCTCGCCGTTGGGAGAATGGTCTTGAACATCTTTGGAGGTCTCCATTCCTTGCACACCTTTGGGAGAATGACCTTGAACATCTTTGGAGGTCTTCATTCCTTGCACACCGTTGGAAGAATGGCCTTGAACATCTTTGGAGGACTCCATTCCTTGTTCATCGTTTGAAGGATGTCCATGAGAATCCTTGGAGGTCATCATTCCTTGCACACCGTTGGAAGAATGGCCTTGAAATTCTTTGGAGGACTCCATTCCTTGTTCATCGTTAGAAGGATGCCCATGAGAATCCTTAGAGGTCATCATTCCTTGCACACCGTTGGAAGAATGGCCTTGGACATCTTTGTAGATCTCCATTCCTTGCACACCTTTGGGAGAATGGCCTTCAACATCTTTGGAGGACTCCATTCCTTGTTCATCGTTAGAAGGATGCCCTTGAGAATCCTTGGAGGTCATCATTTCTTGCTGACCGTTGGGAAGACACGTGCAACGTCTTGCAACTCCTTTGATGCCATCACTTTCTTGCATGCTTTGTAGATAGAGTCTCACTTTGTTCTGGCATTCTATGGTATGGGTGGGACTTCGTCCATCCCTTCCTTGCTTGCCATCTGGAGGATCGAACCAGAGTAGTGAATCCTTGGTGACTTCCACTCCTTGTTTACCGTTGGCAGGATGGCTTTGAGGATCTTTGGAGGATTCATCTTCTTCGTCGTCGTTGGGAGGATGGCCTTGAGAATCTTTGGAGGATTCATTTTCATCTTCGTCGCTGGGAGGACAAGATGATAGAAATAACGAAGTACGATCACTTGAATTTGTCAACGATTCAGGAGAGTCACAATCAGCTGAGGCTTCACCTTCATACTCTGTTAGGTTAGAAAAGTTATAATCCTGTGTGACGTCACTTCCAGACTCCGATGAGTCAAAATCATCGTCCATGGCAAAATCGTTGTCCTGTATTAAGCAATCATCGTCCAATGGTGTGATTGATGGAATATCTGTATCAGGAATGTTTGCAGAGTCCAGGATGCCATCACTGGATGCTGACAACAAGTTCGTGGGTAGTCCATCGTCGTTATTCATGACGGCTTCACACTTTGTTTTTACTGTATGAAAACAACATTTGTGTAAGTCAAGAGCATTAAAAACGTATGCATAGACACATTTTTGACAATGGGGCCTACTGACCTAAGAAATCCTTAAGATGGCCTTTGTAGGGAGAAATTCTATGACTTTGATGCAGTCGTCGAATTATATTGGTGTGGTGAAAACTTTGTTTATATACCCATTTATATCTAGGTATTTTGAAAACATTGCCCCGAAAGCGACCTCTGGTCCTAAGAATAATTAATTTAACGTCTCTGACATTGGCATCGTGAAATATTTCCAGAAAATCACTTTTTAGCGCCATGGTCATACCGCTTATACTGGAGGACCAATCAGATGCACAAAACACTTCATAGATGGCGCTGATAGATAATGTAGCATTCCTATGACATTCCAGGAACATGTTTCTACACTGTTATTTGCAGTAAGTTAAGTGTTATAGTGCTTTTGTTCCCAATTCAAGATGGCGCCCATCAGTGGTGTTTTAATCAAGATATGGAGCACATAGAGCTACTTCTTAAACTTTTATAAGAATATGTACGATCTTGTTTAGGTCAATTTGTACCCAAGTTTTGTATATTAATAGACCTTCATTTCAACTCTTCAAGACAACACAACCTTACCCAGAATGGGCCTGCTGAAGTTTCTTTGGCCATTGGACATGTTGAATGTCATCTTAATTGAAATTAAAACCACTACCAGATTAACAAATATTTATTAACATTAAAAATGGCGACAGTTATTAAATATAAAATTTAATTAAAAACACGAAATCATCCTCGAGGGATGAGGAAGTCATGGGACTTGGGACTCTGTGGAGACCTTACTTCCTTGGATGCTGGATGGAGAGTCTCGGTGTGGCATGCCATCGAAAGCAAGTCTTGTAGGAGTCTTTGAAGCACTCGACTGTCTTCCTGGGAGGACAGTGTGGATCCCAAAAAAAGTCCAGTTGACTGGTTATATCCCCAGCATCCAAGGAATCCTCAAAGCTCTTGTTACCTTCCTGTCTGGAGAGTCTTGGAATTCTGTGTGGGAGAATCCGTAGTGACCTCACATCCTGTCTCGCATGAGGATGAGGAAGTCATGGGACTTTGAAATGACGGTGAAGTCTTGTATGAAGGACTCGGGACTTTGTTGAGACCTTACGTTTTAGCAATGTGAGTCTAGCAATTCCTTGGATGCCCTAACTTGGATGCTGGATGGAGAGTCTCGGTGTGGCATGCCATCGAAAGCAAGTCTTGTAGGTGTCTTTGAAGCACTCGACTGTCTTCCTGGGAGGACAGTGTGAAATCCCAAAAACAAATATAAAGTTGACTGGAAGGACTGAAGGAATCCTCAAAGCTCTTGTTACCTTTCTGTCTGGAGAGTCTTGGAATTCTGAGTGGGAGAATCCGTAGTGACCTCCCATCCTGTCTCGCTGATGCGAGGATGGTCATGTGAAGGAGAGGTCAGAGGACAGACAATCGTCCATATCAGAGTTATTTGCGGGTTCACTTCCATTATTGCTGACTGGAGTAGAGCAGCGAAGGTGTGGAGTAGGGCCATCGAACATTGTTCCAGAAGAACGACGAGTATCGTTTTTCTTGTTGGAAGTAGAGTCCACAATCTCCTCACCTCCTCCAAAATTGTCATCCTCTTTGGAAGTAGAGGGTTGGGGCTCAAAGGTACCATTGGGATTTTGTAAATTACGGTTGAACTTCCCAATCTTTTTAGCCTGGAACATTATGTGTTCAATCCATGTCATTAGATGAGATGGTCCTGGTATATATTCATGATCTTGAGGAAGACGATTCATGATGGTGACGATCTGGTCTTTATCGAAGAACATCTCTAGGTCCGTCATCCCGACTGGAGAGTAACTTCTGAAATAAGTGGAAAATGTGTTTTAAAACGAGGACAATCACGACATTGAACCATGGACAACACCGGTAGTTACCGTCTGCATTCAAAACCGGATGTGGAGGCGTTGACACGAGTGTCATATACACTAGGACCGGCAGTTGCACCAATATCATCATCAAATGTATCAAGACTCTGCATGGTAATCCGACTTTTGTCTTTACCATTACGTCTAGCAACAGGAGCACCACCGAAAGCGCCATCACCACCATCACCACCGATACTGCATTCAGCACCGATACTGCAATCACCACTGAGACTGCAATCACCACTGAGACTGTTTCCACCACAGAAACTGCAATCAGTACCGATACTGCAATCACTTTTGATACCATGCATATCGAATTCACTACCGAGACTGATGTCACCACCGATACCAATATCGCTTTGACCACCGAGACTGATGTCACCACCGATACCAATATCGCATTCACCACCGAGACTGATGTCACCACCGATACCAATATCGCATTGACCACCGCGACGGATGTCACCACCGGTAACAATTTCGATATCACCACCGAGATTGATGTCACGAAAAGCACCATCATCGTCACCATCATCATCAGAACAAATTTCCATGGAAATCTCTTTGAGGTCCGGTTGGTCCGGTTGGTCCATAGTAAAAATCGCCTACGCCCGTATTGAAGAAAAATAGTTTAAAAACATGTCAAATGATGGACATTTAGCTCATCAGGTCCCTAAACAGGTCACAACGTTGACAAATGACAGAGATTGACAATTGTTGATTTGTTGTTGGCAGTGGACGTTGGGCCAACATTGACAAAAATATCTTTGACCCTACCAATCTGCATCGACATGTCAACCAAGGCCCAACAATTGCATGATCACTGTTTTAGTTGAACATTTCTGAGCTTTCTACAATCACAATCATTGGACAGATAAAACCAAACAAAGATAAAACAAGTCAAAACAAAAGGACACTTAAATTTACAGCATTTTAATAATGGGGACTACTGACCAATGCGATCCTTAAGATGGCTGTCAGGATGACAATACGCTTGCCAATGACTAACATGTTGATGGGGAAATAAAAATCGTGGTTAATGACACGGACCCGTCGTTAAAATTATTGGTATACTTGCATGAAAATATGTCAGCTTTGTTTATATACCTATCACGGACAGAATCCAGAAATCTTGTTCTGACTGTCTGTCTGTATTTTGACCTTGTCTTTTCTTATTTGCATATTGTGCCAATTATTTCAAGAAATTAGTTAACAGAATTTAGTATATCAAGGTTGGCGACCCCTGCCATCATGGCATATCCCCTACAAATCCCAGTTTTGGCGCCGTTCTGATATTGGATGCCCAGGCAGCTTCATAGATGGCGCTGTTAGATGAGGCATAGACTTTACTTTGTTGGCTGGAATGTCATATGCAAAGTAGGACATTCCTATGCCAATATGTTTACTGAAACATCTAGTTTTGGTTTTTATTATCAGATGAAGAAATGCAGGTGCCAGTTTTTAGTGCAACTTAAGGGCGGTTACATATCCAAATTCAAAATGGTCCATCAGGGGTGTTTCAAAGGAAATTTACGCCCCAAAATGTCCTAATTACGAAGATCAACATCAGTAAAAGTACTTCATGTGCATGTGGAGGTGAGACAACTTGTTTTTTATGATCTTTTTCATGATCTTCTAGAAGTTTTAATTCAATTTGTGCCCAAGATTTGTACATTAAGTCCTCGTTTGTGCAACAGTTGGTTAGGTGGGTAAGTTTTAAGGGCCCAAAGGCAACAACTAAGGATATATGGGGCCCAACCTAGTTAATCCTGGAGAGGGTCGGCAGGATTAGACAGCTTAACAAGACAGTGTTGACTTACAAATTCGCCCTACAGAAAGGACAACAGACAGACTGGGCCCAAGCATTAAGTCAGTCATTATAGGAGGCCAGTCAAATTATCAAAGGGCAGGAAATGCAGAACGATTTGGTCTTTCTTCCCACGCATAGTTCGCAGATGGAATTCTCTTGCAAAGGGCAATCCCAAGCTTGCAGAAATTCTCTTCCACAACAGGGTTACACTGACCCAAGGGTGACCATTTATGTGCTTTCCTAGTATTTGTGTTTATAGATAACCTATGTGACCTTTGGTATTTTGTGTAACTGTGTATTATTATAATACCCCTACCAGATGGCATACCTATGCTGACTGTAGGGTAATAAATTTGAATTGAATTGATTAGAGAAAGTAACAGGAGCATAGAGTCTCTTCTAAAATAGAGGAGAGATGCAGCGAAACTAAACCGGCTTAGCGGTGAAACCCGCAGTGCCGCAGTGCTGCAGTCGATTAACAGGTGTGCAGTGGTCAAAGGCACAGTGCAAGTAGTACAAATAGGATGGGCAGCTCCAGTTAGGAGGTGACTGTGGGTGAGACGTGTATGTCCCACAAAGAGGCGAGTATATAACACATCCTCCCTCCGAGAGATGGAGCAGGGATGGTGGGATCGGTATATAGTAGGATTAGTATTGTAGGAAGTTTATTGATGATTAGTGGGGGTGCTGCTATGTGCATATCAGTGAAACTCCACGCCGTTGGAACTGTGAAGCGCAGTTCCATACAAATATTTTTTGTATCAACTGGGGGTCCCTCAGTGGGGGATGGCTACTAGTTAATAACTAGTATTTATAAATATATAGCACAAGTTTAAAGAAATGATTAAAGAAAAATGGACTCATTATATTAAATTTTATCAGTAATATGAAGTGGATATAGGGGTTGCTGCAGTTCCACAGTGCCTATACGCGAGACGTCACTGTTGAGGGTGTTTGTATGTTAATTCTTAACGTTGGCCTATTTCTGCAACTAAGGCTAAACACCAACTCCCGGGAATGAGCCTTCATCACCTACCTGGGAATTTTGCCTACGAGGGGGACTTCCTCCCCCCTCTCTCTCTCGAGGGGTCTTTAACGTGCAACAATCAACATTGGACCTCGGTTTAAACTTTCATCCGAAAGAGCTGCCACTTAGGGACTTTTTCCCATCCGTAAAAATTCCCACCGACCGCGACCGGCGAACCCCGCATCTTAGTATCGAAAGGCGAGCACGTAACCCACTCGACCACCGGCAACTCTTCATTCGTTAAATCTTGTGTGAAATTGAAACAAGTTCGTGTTTAAAAGTTATGTTTATTTACATTTAAAATAACAAAAGTTCAACATAAAAAACACTGAAATAGTTTTAAAAAAACAAGAGCTTTTCTTCAGTGGAAGAGTCAGTCATGAAACTTTGGGATGTCATTGGAGGAGTTTGTTTATTTCTGAATGTAATCATTAGGGACTCCATTCATTTTTGACCATGTGTGAATCATGATAATCGTGTGATGTCCACACATCTTCCCTGGCTGGATGGAGGACAGTCCTGGTATGAATGTGCCACTGACCGCAGGAGTCTTTGGGATCTGTGGAGCGCTCGCTTCTTGTCTGGGAGGACAGTCTGGAATCTCAGAAATTTAACGTTGACGTTCTAGCTTCACTGACAATAGAGAGTTTGAGCCAGCCAACACCTTAACGTTAACCTTAACGTTAGAGGCGAGAAGGGAGGAGCCACGGACTGAACTACCCTGCCTCTAACGATAAGGTTAACGTTAAGGCGTTGGCTGGCTCAATTTCTCTTAAATTTCTTTTTGCTCGGAGAACAGTCAGCAGATTGTGTGGTGTCCTCACTTCCAGCATTGCAGTTCTGAGGTTGGTCATGAGACTCTGTCGTGACTCCACTTTCTACCGGATTGTCGTGCGATTTGTTGACGGCCATCTTGTTATCAGTTTCATCTTCCCCAATGGTAGAGGAGTCCAACAAACCTCTTGATGGAGTTTCCGACATGTTGGTTTGAGAGTTTTGGAGCTGTTTTGTGCCATCACTGTGCCCCGTTTTGGAAGCAGAAGGTTTGGGCCTGATACCACAAGGGGGCACTTTCCTAGCATTCGTCGAGATGTATTGGAGGGCCTTTTCCAAGCTGGATGTATTAATTTGGACGATAATATACGGCTTTGTGGACTTTTGAGCCATGCTTCTGTTTTTGGAAGAAGAGGGTATCTGATATTGGTCATGAGACACTGTCCTGACCCCACTTTCTACCGGATTGTCATGTGATTTGTTGACGGCCATCTTGTCACCATCCCTGCTGGTAGCAGGCTTTAACGAAAGATTTAATGGGATATCCAACATGCAGAGTTGTGGGTTTTGAGGCTCTTCTGTGCCATCACTGTGACCCATTTTGGAAGTTGAAGGTTGGGGCTTGTATGGGACGAAATTTTTTAAGCAGGATTTGATCAAATCAATTGTATCGTTGCACCTAATGGGCTCTTGAGGCATGCTTAAGTTTATGAATGAATTGTTGTCTAGGTATTTTATGTTGTCTAAAATAGTTGTCAGATGAGCCGTTCTGTTTTCATGTCTGGGATGAGAGTCGACCCAAGGCCTTGATGGGACGAACGGTTTGGGTTGAGGATTTTGAAGTTCTGTTGTGCCATCACTGTGGCCCATTTTGGAAGTAGAAGGTTGGGACCTTGTAGTGAGGGTGGCCATCGTGGTATCATATCTGATGGTATTAGAGTCGACCCAAGGCCTTGCTGGGACAAACTTGTTGGGTTGAGGATTTTGAAGCTCTGATGTGCCATTGCTGTGACCCAATTTGGAAGTAGATGGTTGGGACCTTATATTGAATGGGGTCACTTCCCTAGCTTTCGACTTGAGATTTTTGTCTTTCTTGTGCGACTTGTTGTAGTACTCGTGAGCTTGGCTTTTGTCTTTGGAAGTAGAGTCTGGGTGTTTTAATTTGCCTACATTTGTTGGCAGGAGATGCGTGATGTTTTCATGTCTAGGAGGAGAGTTGTCGGGTTTGTTGAAGACCATCATGTCACTAGTTCCATCATTGCTGAAGATAAGACAGCTGAGCCAAGGCCTTGATGAGGCTTCAAACATGTTTGCTTGAGGATTTTGAAGCTCGGTTGTGCCATCACTTTGACCCATTTTGGATGTAGAGCCACCAGAAGAGGTGTTGACAGAAATGCTGGCTGCAGCAGCACCGGCAAAGGTATCGGGCCCGGTAGATGTACCGGCTTCAGCAACAGG
Source organism: Ophyiulus pilosus (assembly GCA_033995625.1). Lineage (NCBI taxonomy): Eukaryota > Metazoa > Arthropoda > Diplopoda > Julida > Julidae > Ophyiulus > Ophyiulus pilosus. The sequence continues at coordinate 11,829 of JAUJYV010002085.1, forward strand.
AACCACAAAAGGACAAACTTCAGTTGAAGCATCAGTATCAGCAACGAAAACATCAGGACAATTATTGTTAACTTCACTTTTATGTTGGATATCAGCTTCGTTGTCGTCTTCACCATCACCATCAGCATTGCCATCATCACCACCACCACCATCGTCTTCTTCAGAATATCCATCCAAATGTGGTTTTAGGTTCGGTTTTTCTTCAGAAAAATATGTCTACAGTCATATTAAAGAAAAATAATGTTTCATATACTAAATGCATTGACTTCATGATATTTAATACGCGTTTTTTAATAAGCCTTTTATAATAAGCCTTTTTTGATAATTTCTAGAAGTCAATGATAAATTTAGATATATATATATCAAATTTCTGAATGGTTTTTAGCCATAATTGAACAATTTTAAACTCGTGGTCACTGTTGAAAGTTTTTGGACCTTATTTAGCGAATTTATAAATATAGTCACTACCAAATATTTATTCATTTTTCAACAAAGTTTCGACCTGTAGCCTTAGTCTTCAGGTGCTAATATTCAAATTACAAGTAGTAATTTAAACTATTTCAACTGTGGATATTATTAAGTAGTCAATAATGACATTATAGTACAGTGCAACATTTAGTGTACTTAATAACCCCTGACCTCCACCTAATTCTAACTATTCATCGACAACTAGAACATGACACTTAAATTTAGAGCATTTTGATAATAGGGCCTACTGACCAAAACAATCCTTAAGATGGCGGCCATGATAACGATACGTCTCGTGAAGACAAACATGTTTGTGAGGGAGTTAGTGACATGAACTAGCTGCCAAGTTATTGGTGTAGTAGTGTGAGGAAAAGTTTGTTTTGTTTATATACCCATCCAGAACCGCCATCTTGTTGTAGTGGAAATCATGCCCTTATCTCTCTGGTCATAGCTGACCTCGAGTTTCCTTATTTGAATATTATAGTATTTATTTCAAGAAATTCGTTAATATAATTAATTATTCCAAGGCTGTGTGGTTCAATTATAATGTTTGCTATGTTTGGCGACCCTGACATCATGAAATATGCCCTAAATCCCATTTTTGGCGCCTTTATATACTGGATGTCCAAGCACCTTCTCAAAACGCTTCACAGATGGCGCTGCTAAATGCCATATTCAAAGTAAGACATTCCTATGGCAATACGTTTATTGAACTGGTGTTTTGGTTTTTATTTATAGATAAAGAAGTTTAGAGGTGTCTTAAAGGAAATTTGCATTATAAAATGTCCAAATTGTGAATATGGAGTACTTGATGTGCACATGTTTAGGTAAGACAACTTTTTTTCATAATTTTGCAGAGGCAGCTACAGATTTAACTCATTTTGTGCCCAAGTTTTGAACAATAATGGTCCCCATTTGCGAAACCCCAATTAGTGAATCTTGTTTGGAATTAAAACAAGTGCTATTAAGCTTTAAAAAATGTTTATTAACATTTAAAATACTGAAATTTGTGCAATATAAGAACTACAAAATATTTAAAAACACGAGCTTTTCTTTAGTGGAGTAAACAGTCATGGAATTTTAAGCTGTCGTTTGAGAGACTCCTAGGAGACCTTTCATCCTTTTTGGTCCTTTGATATCCTCACTTCCTTACTGACTAGATGGAGAGTCGTGATATGAGGTGCCCCTGAAAGCAGGAGTCTTTGGGATCTGTGGTGCGCTCGCTTCTTGTCTGGGAGGACAGCCTGAAATCTCAGAAATTTTAACGTTGACCTTCTCGGTTCACTGACAATAGAGAGTTTGAGCCAGCCAACGCCTTAACGTTAACTTTAACGTTAACGGCGGGATGTGAGGAGCCACGGACTTAACCACCCAATGAACTCATTGAACGTCATGAGTGCGCGTGACGTTCAATTAAGTCCTTGGCTCCTCCCTTCATACCGTTAACGTTAAAGTTAACGGTAAGGACTTGGCTGGCTCAAACTCTCTAATAGAGAACTCTTAATAGAGAGAATAGAGCGTTTGAGCCAGCCAACGCCTGAACGTTAACCTTAACGTTAACGTGGGGAAGGGAGGAGCCACGGAGTTAATTATCCAATTAATTAACTGTACGTCATGCACACT
>JAUJYV010002086.1:0-13917 GCA_033995625.1 Ophyiulus pilosus
ATGGTTCCACTGAAAGCAAGCCACCGATTATAAATGCGTGATAATAAAATAATTAATACACAAATCATACTGTTCGTGCATTCTAAGCATTTTAGTGGCTTATGAAAATGCCATAAGTATAGATTACAACAACTTTAGGAATTTGTACCTCTTTAGCTTCTGCTTATCAACCACTGGTTGTAGCATATTCTGTTCATCATGAATCCCTTTTCGAGATTATCTCAATGCTGTTCCAGTTGATTGTATTCGTGCTTTGGTAGTGTTCTATCATTAATGAACGTCCATATTGGCTTTCCTCCTTCCCCCACCCCTTCCTGTCCATATGGTGTTCTCTTGCCTGCAGACCCCATACCCCCTCTTGAGGACGTCCTATTTGAATGACCGCTAAGAATGTTTAAAACTTGAAGGTGACCATTGCAAGGAAATCCTACTGTAACTATGTATCAAGAAATTCATTAGAAATAACGATATTCATGCAAATATCTTCCGAAATGGGGTATTAGTTTACCTATCTACAAGCTGTTGGTAATTTATTGTAGCTTTAGGTGCTTAATTACATACCTCAATTGTTTACTTACAATGTCCGTGCATAAACAAACAAACCAAGGACATGCATAATGCCAATGTAAATAAAACGTACTTGTATATTGCATAAATCCTTTGCGTCTTATGAAAGAATATATGCGTGCATTTAAGTATAATGTTGCCCATTAAGGGTCTTCCATTTATGCGAAACTTTTGAGATGGAACACGACCAAGATTTCAATAGTAAACTTCTTTTTTTTTTACAAAACATTTCAAAGGCAGTGAATAAAGCTTTTCCTTGAATAAGCTGTGTGTGGGATTTTTCTGGAGCCAAGCAGATTGCATGCCGGATTTCCCTTTTCCAGTCTTTCGGGCATTGCATTGCAGATGCAAAAATAAATAAACCATTAAAAAATCTGACTGAAACTGAATACATTTCACTAAGGTGCAGTTAAACGTGTATGGTAAAACGCCCTTGTTTACTCTTCCGTTTCCCTGCAACTTTAATGCATCGCAATTACCTATGTTCAGGTCACCTTGAATTTTTATTTGTATTTTTTACAGAATTTAACAAGGAATTTAGTGCATACATGTATTTGGAATGCTTAACTACAACTAGGGTAATTTAATTTTGTGCACACATATAAAGTATTTTTTTTTTATAAAGTTTATTTCAGGTACTTATGTAAAGCTGCAAGCATCCAATGGTGAGGTTCTTCTACTTTTACGCGTATTTGAAGGTGAAAGCAATGGAATGTTATAGGATTGCCATACTTTGTCTATGCTGTTCTTATAACATTCAATAACCGTTGTGACCTACAGATTGCATGGTTGTCATGAATGTTAGTTATAACACTACAGAGATACATACAGATAACACATTACTAAATAATAATAACCATTATAACTGTTGTTGAAGCCTTGAATCAATTTAAAAGCGATTGTAATACAATTTAAACTTGTATGTTGTAAATATTCGACTTGTTACAGTTTTGTTATCGTATTCAGCTAAAAGTACTTGTATAAGCCAGACTACTTTCGCTACGCAGTTTTTGTACTGCAACTGCAAAAAAGTTGCAGATCTATTCACGCGTAGTGTACAGCTTTTGTTTAAGCTGCTTATTGTAGCACCCATTGCAACTTTTGGTGGGGCAAGGTACTTTGTTCGATTCATAGCCATATATGCAGATGCATTGTTGTTGATAAATTTGGTTATTGGTGGTGTTCTCTTTCTCTATCTGTTTGGCCTTAAAAGGGTCGTTTTTATACTTGTTGGAAGAAGAGAAATTAAAAAGTAATGTTCATTTGTCCAGGAGTGGTCCTGGTTCTCTTCACTGATCAGTTTTGTAGGAGAGCAGGCAATGTTGATGGTCAAGTAGTGTTGCTATTCCTTTCACACTGTCGGTCTGGGATGAACTGACCATAACTCAGGTTGCTCCCCAATTTCAGGAGAATACACCTACGTCAGTAGCGACCATTGTTAGATTTAATATTGCGCTCCTATTTGGAGTCCTCACAGGATGGTTCATATTCAGGATATAGGTTTAGCATAGGGCATCCAGAGTGTGACAGAAATGCTATAACCATGCATATTCCACCAAGGACCTAAAATGACCCATTTACTACCATATATGGCCCTTGATATTGGACATAGTATATGTGCCTTGTATAGCCATATATATTGTATAGTCCGTATATGGGTCATATTTGTCGCTTAAGGGGACAAATGATGTTCCCACCTTGGTATAAATATGTATATATATTATCATAAAAATGATCAAAATAATCAAATTTTTCACTCTATGTTGTGTATTTTGCATGTGCAGCTGCAGAAAAGTTTCAACTAAATGAATATTTCTTTGCTGCGAGTGCAATCTGTAAAAACGTCCCTCACACGAGACTGCTACTAAATGATGCAGCATTAAGATTAATGCAAGCTGTACTGCGATCGCTACTTTCAAGGTTGCAGGGGAGTTCACATGGCGGATTACAAAAGTTGTGAAGTTTTTAAATTGGTTGCGCAGCAAAAGTAGCTTCATGTGCAGGCACCTTAACTAGAATCCTCACCCTGTCTATCTATCTGAAGAGGGATTTTCATTCACGTAGGGGCATACTTGGGTAATTCCTAGGAAATATCACAGTGTCGTCACTAGCCCAATTTCGATTTACGCAAGGTCTTCATCACGTGGTGCTGCCATTGATGACGCAATTACTGTAGAACGATGCTGTGAAATTGCCATGTCATCATCGCCATCAACATCAACAACCATCTTTGAGAAATTCCGGTGAAAACAGCAATGTGTTATTATGAATGGGGGTGGAACGGAGTGTAAAACTACGTGATTCTGTGCTGATGGTCATACAAGGACCAAGAAAAAAAAATAGCTAATCAATGAGAAAGGCTGAAAATAACCATCATGAATAGCCATCTCCTCTCTTTTCTATTAACCTCATTAAGGAAGAGAGTGTGGATGCGGTCGAAAATCATGAGATAAGGTGGGCGTGGGAAAACACTGAAATTAACTTTCTGGAGATGAAAATGGCTGATTTGCAGAGGTGATTCGAGCGGACTTCCCTAACCCCATTACGCGAGGAAGCGTTCTTCCTCGGTGAATAAACAGTTCTATCGATCGTTTATTCGATTGTGGTATTACACTTTGCTGCAATCCTAAGAATGGGCCATTTATTGGCATAGTAAAAAAATCATTGAAATTCAATTTCCAAGTCTTTGGAATTTTGATTTGGCATCTGTTGAAGATAAGAGGAAATTTCCGGTGAGCTTAATTGAAGCAGAAGCTAATATCAGAGGCTGCTCTGTATTTCTTTGTGACACGCTTGAATGTTTATAATTGTGTACTGCAGGCTTGGGTAAAGAATATTCAAGAGTAGGAGTACTAATTACGATTACAGTGGAATCGTACTTTATAAGTAGAGTACATGGAATCAGTAGTCATATGAAATGAGTAATCAAACTTGGGCAAATTGTACTTATGGATACGAGTACTGATTACGAGTATGGATGTATTGTTTAGGGAACTCAATTTATTTTAAACACTGTAGGTTTTATTACAAACAGAAACCATTAAAATTTTATATAAAAATCTTAATGCATATGAGTACACAAATTAAACGCTCTTTTAACATTTAAAGGGGGAAAGGGACAGTACATCCGATAACAAAAGGAACATAAGCAGAAATGTAAAAATTAGGATACATTCATGGATGACCATCCTTTCTAGTTGCTCGAAGGAACTTAATGCGACTCAGTTAATTAAAAGTATTTTCATACTCGATTACAATGGTACTCATAATTTCAGATTTTGCTAATACTCAAGGACATTTGAAATCACCCATCGTGAATGAGTACATTTGCACTCAATTAATTTTATACTATTTATCACCTTTTGAGTACAGTTTGTAATTAATTTACCCTTTGTACTCGGTACTCTTTTACTCGTTACTGAAATTCATTCGATTAACTCAATTACTTCCCAACACTGATATAATGTGCAGAGGACTATTTGATAAGTTTGGTGGAGGTGCATTTTCCCCAATGACATTCAAAAACTTGTAATTATGGAATTTCATACAAATCATTAATACAAGTAATTGGGTTATACGAATATATGTGCCATATATAGCCATTCATATAAAAATATTCATTAATCTCTATTAAAAAGTATTCTGGGGCCTGAGTTAAGACATTGTACACCTCAGGACTTTCCTGCCTCATATTAACCTGGAAAATCCCTAATTGGCAAAATGCAAAGCAATCCAACGCTAACAAGTTGAAATATCCGGGGTTAGTCAACCGATGGCGTTGTCGTCGCTAGGGATTTATTGTCGATTAATCCTAAGTATGGCATCGAGCCCTTTGCCCAATTATCACGGGAGCAGGTAGGGACTTAACGAGTTAAGTAGCGTGGATAACGAGGCATGGCGCGTCCTTACCTTATTCGTAAATGTTCTTACATAACAACACATTGCTCTTTCCTCAACTTATTAACTTGGTTCTCGTAGATGACGTCACCAAAATGGCATTTTGAGAGAAAGCTCTCAAGTTAATTTCTCCATTAGTGTGTTATTACCTCCGCACTGATTTCTGGTGCCTCTTAATCTTAAGGTCACTCGAAGGCGTGCGATTAAGTCAACTGAATTCGAGTTGTACATGACAGGTTTGGTCAACTGTTTTCTAAGCTCATAACCCATATATAGATGTGTTGAAATGTTCTGATGAGAAATTGTTTATATGTTGAATAGTCTTTGGAAAAATCTCTGGTAGTTTTGTTTTTAATTGCTAATAAATACAGAAAATATCCTAGAACTCTGCATTTGAAGTTACAAAATTGGAGGTTTTCAACAGTGTTGGGCAGTAATTGAGTACATTGAATGAATTTGAGTAACGAGTAAAAGAGTACCGAGTACAAAGAGTAATTTAATACAAAATGTACAATAGTATTATTAAATGTACAGTGGAACCTCGAATAACGAGTGATTCGCATAACGAGCAATATGAATTGTAAAAAAATGACTCGCTTAACGAGTGATGTTTCGCATAACGAGTGACGTGGATAGGGGAATCTCCGAATTGTGGGATGGAACTTTTCGTGCCATTGGTACATTAGTCGGTGTTTCGCTTAACGAGTGTTTCGTATTACGAGTAAGACTCCGGCACGAATTATGCTCGTTATGCGAGATTCCACTGTACTCAAAACGAATGAGTACAATGCACTTGATTACAAAAATATATTCACTTTGGGTGATGAGTCTTTGAGTATTAACGTAATGTAAAATTAGGAGTACCAGTGTAATCGAGTATGAATAGACATACTTTTAAGTAAGTAATTGAGTCGCATTTAATACATTTGAGTAACGAGAATGAAGAACTTGAAATGAGGGTCATTTCAAAAGCTAATATGAATGTATTCTAATTTTTACATTTCTACTTATGATCCTTTTGTTACCGAATATTCTATTCTATTTGTCCCTTTAATTATTAAAATTTTGCTAATGTCTCCGACGGTTTATTTTGTGTTCTCATATTCATTAAGAGTTTTTATAAAACTTTAATGGTTTCCGTTTGTAATAAAACCTAGTGCTTAAAATAAATTGAGTTCCCTAAACAATGCTTTTGCAATCCGCCATACTCGTAATCAGTACTCATATCCATGAGTACAATTTACCCAAGTTAGATTACTAATTTTAAATGATTACTCATTACATGCACTCTACTTGTACTATAGAGTATGACTCCATTGCAAACATAATCAGTACTCCAACTCACGAGTACAATTTGCCCAAGTCTGTTTTTCAAATTATAGAAGGAGCTACCAAGGAACTACGTTAACTGAATACCTGCTTGGCATACAACGAGCTTTTAATGATTTTATCATATCGTAACTATGCAATTTCACATTGCTACGATGTTATAGAGGTGATTGCCAACCCTTTTATGGGACATTGTGATGCGCATTGGAGGGCAATCACTCAATGCAGTAGTGTTATCGGTGATTGCTAACATTCAGGGGAAATGCACATGACCTGTGTGGGTACATGCATTATTGCTACGTCAAATTCTTAGCAATTTTGCATGGAATTTACGCCAAAATGGCGATCGATATGCGGACCTTGACCGAGGCGGTTGGGTCAGCCGTAGAGATGGCATGAAGAATTTCTATTGAATTTGTAGCTCATTTTAGCGCCGCAGAAGATTATTACGGCCGTGCGTTACGTCATTGCACATTCAGAGCGCCCTTGACCAAGCGTGAAGCATCGATTTAGAAATAGACATGCAAGGCCTAACTTGTTTTAAAATGTGGGCTGGAGCAAGTTGAAAAGATGGGCCAATACGATTATTTCGGTTGGAACGTTTGAAGACACTTTGGCACGGTTTACACACCTACGCTCAAACGGATTACTTAAAAATAAATCCTCTGAATCAAATAGTGGCAGCGAACTCTAAATTGAGAAATAACATACATTGTGTTGGCTATTTTTGAATAAGTTTAGCTGGCAACACTGAATTTGTTTAAATGATGTAGAGGTCATGTTTATATATTTTATTTATTTTATTTATATAAATGTGTACAATTAACCCCTATTTACTCTTTCTGGGCCAGCGACTCCTGTAGACATCATGTAGACATCTGTCCAATGATTCCTGGAGTACTCATTATATTATTTTTTTATTTTATATTATATTTTACAATTAATAATTGAAAATAAAAAAGATTTCCTAAAAAAATTGGGAAACTTGTCTATGCTATATTTGTATTATAACATTAGAAACAAATTTGGACCAGAAAGAGTTAAAAATTACTTAATGACAATTCCCTGGCATTTGCAAGTGAGCCAGCAATGGTTGGGGTGCTCCTCAATATGCAAGTTTAATCCAAGATGGGTTTAGGCTGTATGTATATTATAATTTAATGTGGCTTTGGGTTGCATTTTTTCCTTCACTATACAACTTCAATCCATCTTGAATTGGGCATGAACAAGACGCCAATTGCTGACCCTAGCTATAAGAGTTGCCTGTTTTGTGATCAGTCCATCACAGATCTGCAGTGTCAGAGGACCAGAAACACTTCTGGACCATTGCACATTGCCAGTTCATTACCAGACTACTAGTGAGAGGATCAGGACCACTCCTGGACCAGTGAACATACCTGTTCACACACCGCTTTTAAGGGCCACACACGTATAAAGAGAGAGAGAATGCCATCAAAAGACCAATCTCCAACCAACCTGCAAATATCAGGGAACAGTCATTGAAGTGATTTGAAATGGAGTTGTACAAGTTTCGAACAGTTTTTAGCAGAATTTATCATTTTCCAAAGCCGAAGATTCTTGGGGACAAAAAGTTTCCCAACACCAGATGTAAGAATGGTTCACAATATTGGGTCAGGAAATTTAAATCTGCATATGTGTTAGGTGTGTGGTATGGCTATGGATTCAGGTGTTTAAGAGACAGAACGATATGGTATAGATCACTATCCATGGTATAGAAATTGGAAACAATGTTGTATTCGTTTTAGGTAGCTATAAATCTTCAAGACTTAAATATTTTTGGTTCAGAGACAGATTTTTACCTATTACCATTTCTGATGGTAATTTTTAATGAGGTGAATGTAAAAAGCCTTGGGGGATGTATATCACTATTTATGTTCTGTAATACTGCCTATCTGTTCATTCCTTGCATTTGGGTCAGGAGGAGTGCGGCAACCCACCTGCAAAAACCAGGGAAAGGTCATGGAAGTAAAAATACTGAGTAGCAATGTTTTGATTAAGTTGTTCTGCTTGGGGGAAATAGACCATAAAATAGGCCTAATCTGAACATTCCCATTGTCCTTGATGCTAAAATAACATTGCTAAAGGATACTACTCCTCTTAGAGCGTAAAACTTGGGGCTACTGGCACATCTTCTGTCTGCACTGTATTGCCGTAAAATTACAGTGATAACGAAAGCTTGAGAAAGTGCAGTCATGTAAAAACACGACTCGACAAAAACTATTTTGGAAATTGGGCCTGCTTACTAAAAGAGGCCATCGCACCTTCATCCTCTCTCCTGTCCTTATCCCCATTTCCAAAATCAAACAGGATGAAGATGGAAGGCTGAGGTGTTTTTATTTTCATAGCTCTCGCAAGGCTGTGTTCGTTGTGCCAAAATTATGTCACTGTGACGCAAATGACAACTGGGAAACAATTTGTCAACGTTGCATGGTTCGGTGACATTGACGTTTTACTGATCCTTCCTACATCCCGACAGGACCTCCCGTTTAGTCTGTCCAAACCCACAAAAGGTGGACAATTTATTAAATAGGGCCATATATGTATGCCATATTGTGTCATTGTTTAAAAACATGCATGGTCATAATACAGCGCTTTATTTATATTTATGAAAGAATACCTGATTATGACACATTCTGTACAATTGTATATTGAAGTACAGATTTGATAAGTGCACATAAAATTATATGAACATAAATGTATCACAAAGTAGACACGTATGGAAATATTTGGACATACCTGGTCATACATTCGCAGAAACTGTACCTGTATCAACATTTCTGACGAGCATGTCGTGCTGTATATATTAGTATATGTATCCAAACTGTTCCGATTTCAAATATGGGGCGATTCAAAAAGGACGTACCCATAATTCCTTCAATAATTGAACATACAAATTTGGAACATACAAAGGCCATCCTAAAAATTTCCAATTACCCGTCCTCGCTACCAATTTCACGATATTTTTCCAGATTTTCTGATTAACGGAAATTTCCTGACCTTGCAGGGACATTCCAGCATTAAATTGATACCCTCTCTTCAGGACGTTCTTTTTTAATTGTCCCTATGCAAACATATGCCCATACATGCATGCCATTTTCCATATATTGCGTATCCAAATATGTGCCCTAGACATATAAACATTTCCAGACGGGTATAACCGATGTTTCACAACTTTATAATTTGTTGTTCGTAATATTCATTCTAATTATAACTTACTAGTATTTAATTAAGACATGATGTTTGAATTTGTACGAGAACTTAAGTAATGTTACTTTAAACAAGTGAAATTTGATAATATATCAATCTTAAAGTAATACCACAACGTTTGGGCGTATTCTTCCTGTTTTTTAGGTATACATCCTGCCAGATTGAGCTTTTTTGACTGAGGTTTTAAGTGCAAATTGCAATAAAAATGTCAAAGTTTAGCATTTGAAATCAATATATGTACATTACCTTGATATAAATTTGGAACATTGCTTTCACGTCTAGGTTTACTTTCAGAGATTTGAGCAGTTTTAGTCAAATGATATTTGAGTGAATAGAATTTTTTTTTTCTTATGGTAATTGTGACAAATGTTTTCTGAAAACACTGCGTGTTGAACATTATTCCATGTTTTTAGCCAAACCTTAAAAGCATTTTCTAGCTTTTTTTAAAACTAAACAATGGTTATAAATAGTCAATAATATACCATGGTTGCCTGGATATGCCACATAGATGTAAAAAACTGTTATTTTTCTATACGAATCTTTGAAATAGAGGAAAGCAATTTATTACCATGTTAAATGATCCATAATAAATGTAGCCAACACTAACAAATGATATAAAAGTATATCAATCCTGGATGGAAAACATATGGATCGTGTATGGACATATAATATCGATGTTTACCTGTATATATACGATATTTCTTTTTCCTCAAGTCTATCTCAAGTCTAATCTAACGTCACAACTATATATGGTACGGTCCTTGAGCACTTCAAAAGAATACTCTTGATTTTGAAGTCTCTTTTGAATGTCAAGTGCTTCTTCAACTTGAATTCTGAATAACTTTCGAGTACAAGAATCTTTTAGAAGTACGTCATAGCATGCATTGTATAAAACAGAAAAGATTAATCTCTATAGTTGAGAAGAAAATATGTAAAAATTGATCCTGAGTTTATCTTTTAACTTTTATATATTTTAAGTAATGTGAAAAGCCACTCAAGGATGAATCCCTTGAAATATTAAATCTAGAAATAACTATTACCCCTTTTCAAGCATGAAATGCTGTAGAACTTGAGATTTATTTTATTCTAGTAAGACTATGTGCGTTTAGGAGATTGTTAACTACCAATGGGCAGGATCTAGTCATGTCTAAAGCAATTTCTAAGTCAGTGTTTTTTAACCGGTGAGCCACCAGAGGTCTCCAAGTGTGCATTGAAATTACAGTAATAATGCTTAAAAGTACAGAAAGGGCACAATTACTGCAGAAAAACTACAGTAAATGTGCAAAAGTGCAGTAAATGTGCAAAAGTGCAGTAAATGTGCTGAAGTGCAGTAAATGTGCTGAAGTGCAGTAAATGTGCAGAAGTGCAGTAAATGTGCAGAAGTGCTGTAAATGTGCAGAAGTGCTGCAAATGTGCAGAAGTGACGTAAATGTGCAGAAGTGCAGTCAGTAAATGTGCAGAAGTGCAGTAAATGTGCAGAAGTGCAGTAAATGTGCAGAAGTGCAGTAAATGTGCAGAAGAGCAGTAAATGTGCAGAAGTGCTGTAAATGTGCAGTAAGAAAATGCAGTTTTTCAGAATAACTGCAGTTTTATGGCACATTTGTTTTCTGTTAGGTAGACTTTTATATGCCATATATAGCCATGCGTGGACCCTGTTTAACCAATATGACCATAATCTAGCCATTATGGGTCATTATGGGTCAACCGCGCTGAATGGTCATACATATAAAGTCAAGTATGTTCTTTCTATATGTATCAATTGATTGGAAATTTATAGCGTGGCTATAAATTTCCATTCAATTGATGAATGACCAAATCAAACTTCTGAATGGCTATATACAGTAGAACCCCTCTAAACTAATATCCTTGGGACCGGGTGCTTGGTATTAGTTTAGAGGGGTTATTAGGTTAGAGGGGTTATATTAGACTATGAGGCCCGAGTTGGGACCAGCATCTGATATTAGTTTAGAGGGGATATTAGTTTAGAGGGTATTAGTTTAGAGGGGTTCTACTGTATGAACTATTATTAGATTTCGAGTTTCTATATATGGACCACGTAAGTAAGAAATGCATATATAAGTATGACCATACAGTATATGCTCATCCACGTTTGGACCGTATGGTCATACAACGTGCCTATACATACATATGTGTTCAAATTGTGTTCTAGCCATATGTATATTGAAAAGGTAATTTACGTCCATACAGTCGGCTGCAATGACTCTTAACTATTCATAAATTTGAGAAAAGTCGAGGTTAAGTTTGATTTTAATAAATTAAAAGTTGATTTAAAAATAACCGTGATTCTTAGATCTCTTGGAATCAATTAGTCTTGTCCATCTTTAACGACGTCGTTAGCTCTAATAGGCGTTCGTGGGTCTGTTGCTTGCAAGGCCAGCAGTTTGACCAATTCATCGCTGGCCAATTAATTGCTGTTTTTGCCCACTTGTTTTGCTGAATCAGAAATATGACTACATTCGGATTAACTAGGTGCCTGATGTAGGACCCATCCTGAATCTAAATTGGAGTAGGCTTATGTACAATTTTTGTATTAATCCAAGCCAGTATGTGAAACAAATTGTCGTTGTTAACACGTCACTTACAGTTGCTTTAAATTGAATGTGCCCATAAGTCATCAATCATTCTAAAACTTAATTAACTTACGCAGAGACCACCATTGTCGACTTTTTTTTATCTTCCTGTCTACCATTATAAAGGTCTCAAAAAAGAACGTGTTCTAAATGGAATTTCACTTTTGGTATCCATAAAAAGAGAATATCCAAAATAATTGTTTGCTAATAACTGCTTGTTCTGGTAACACATGTTTTGAAAATGCTAACTGGTGTTACATAAGATTTATCACATTTATCAATGCTTTTTTTTTAGAAATATATTTTATCATTTCATACTGGACAATACTAGCCAGCAGATATACTTGAATGTTAGACAATTGTATAGTCTGCAGATGTATAGCTAAATGCTATACAATACTGGTCAGTATCGATACTGTATTGCTGAACGTTAGATAATATCAGTTACTGGATGTGACTGAATGTCAGTCAGCAGATGTATCTGAAGGTTATACAATACTGGCCAGTATAGTACATGTATCAGAATTTTAAGAAATTACTGGTCAGTAGATATTGTATAGCTGGATGTTAGATAATACCAGTCACTATATATGACTGAATGTTACAAAATATTAGTCAGCAGATGTAGCTGAATTGTATACAATACTGGTCAGTACAGTATATAATACTCGTAGAAGAATGTTAAGACATTACTGGTCAGTAGATACTGTATAGCTGAATGTTAGATAATACCAGTCACTATATATGACTGAATGTTACAAAATATTAGTCAGCAGATGTACCTGAATTCTATTCAATACTGGTCAGTACAGTATATATACTCGTAGAAGAATGTTAAGACATTACTGGTCAGTAGATACTGTATAGCTGAATGTTAGATAATACCAGTCACTATATATGACTGAATGTTACAAAATATTAGTCAGCCGATGTAGCTGAATTCTATACAATACTGGTCAGTACAGTATATATATACTCGTAGAAGAAGACATTACTGGTCAGTAGATACTTTATAGCTGAATGTTAGATAATACCAGTCACTATATATGACTGAATGTTACAAAATATTAGTCAGCAGATGTACCTGAATTCTATTCAATACTGGTCAGTACAGTATATACACTCGTAGAAGAATGTTAAGACATTACTGGTCAGTAGATACTGTATAGCTGAATGATAGATAATACCAGTCACTAGATATGACTAAATGTTAGACTAATTGATTCTGGAATCAGGCACCGATTCCAATCGATTCAGACAGAACACATGCAGATTATCCCAGATGTATTATTCAAGTGCCAAATACCCTCGAGAAACTATGATTACATATTTCAAGAAACCTTCAGTCATTCAAACACTCAAGGTGAGCAAATCAAAATTTCATACAAAGATTAAGCGTGAATTTAGGAAAACGCAAAATAATGAAAATCCTTTGAAACGTTTCGTTTTACATATATCTGGCCTTCGAGATTTTCAGACCAGGTCTTCTTTTCATCAGCACAAAAGGGTTTAGAAATTGATGATTTCTTGGAGATTTATTTATTCCTTGCTGAGCTTTTTACGATTCGGCATGCAACTCATGTAATATTTCCCATTTCGGAGTTACACTCGGAGGAATTTGAGTTTAATAGCACGTGTAGTGTGCATTTATTCCGTTATTTATATTGAAGGAGGTGACGCAAAGCTAGCATTCGACTTGTTTATGAACGCACTTGTGTTTAACTGCGGAATCATAATTGAAAAGTGGAAACTAATTTAAGAAAAGTTCATGGATTTATCCGAGAAAATCTCTCGCTATAAAGGCACCACTGCACCAGAAGCTGTTCCGTACTTCCGACCCGATTTCCCTTATCTTGACCTCCTGTCCTTCCTGCCTACGCCATAGTAAAATGCCTTTTAAAACGAGCTTGTACAACGACACAGATGACGAAAGAATTTTAATGAAAACTTTCTATCTAAATAATCGATGACTTTTCTTTGAAAATTGTGAATAGGGAGATGCAGATCTAACATTTTAGCTCCTTGTAAAGCAAATAGGTATTTCAAGGAATTTGTGAATTGTTAATGAATGACAAGTTTGATGGGGAAACGGTTTCAAAGATTTCATCCTCATTACCAGGTTGGAAAACATGTTATATGTGGACGTGTGTGGGCCATATTTGGCCCTTGCTGGGCTATATATGGACCATATTAAGCCAATGTATCTTAGTTAGTCATCGATGATCCATATTGGAAATACAGTGGAACCTCGCATAACGAGCATAATTGGTTCCGGAGTCTTGCTCGTTATGCGAAACACTCGTTA
>JAUJYV010002087.1:0-13915 GCA_033995625.1 Ophyiulus pilosus
AATTCGGGGATTCCCCTATCCACGTCACTCGTTATGCGAAACAAACGCTCGTTAAGCGAGT
Source organism: Ophyiulus pilosus (assembly GCA_033995625.1). Taxonomy (NCBI): domain Eukaryota; kingdom Metazoa; phylum Arthropoda; class Diplopoda; order Julida; family Julidae; genus Ophyiulus; species Ophyiulus pilosus. Next base: position 62 of record JAUJYV010002087.1, read on the forward strand.
CATTTTTTAAAAACTTCAATTGCTCGTTATGCGAATCACTCGTTATGCGAGGTGCTCGTTAAGCGAGGTTCCACTGTATTAAAAAATATATGGCGTGTGTGGACATGTTTTGATTCCTTGTTCCGTGTGCCGCGACAATTTTAAGCGTCATTTTGTGTGCCTTTTTAGTTAAAAATTGTTGAAAAACACCGAAGCAGATGTACTAGTAGTGACTCATTGCTAATCTTGTTGCACAGCACACCATTATCTAGATTGGTAGCAACTAAAAAACCCTTAGTGATTGTATGTTACTAATTTATTTCTGATTTCTATTGCTACACAGTTCGATGCTCTTCACTGCTCTGTCAATTGAAATTCAATTGATTTGTTTTTGTTTCAATGTTGTGTGAATGTGATAACAATCACTTAAGTGTGTGTTGAAGTTTTTTAGATTGAAATATACATCCATGCGTGTACTTTCATGTACTTCCTCTCACCAGGTTGTTCACGAGTGAAACCTGACTAGACAAAATCCAAAAACATGTTTAATAATTTATTTTATTTTTTTAATTCTAGGGCCGAGCGAATAGTGTGATCCGGTTTACTCGGGCAGCTGACATAGCAGGCACTGATCTTCGGGCCCCATCTGACATCCGTCTTATAGATGGACCTGCAATCAATGAAGGAAGGTTGCAACTGTTTTTCAAAGGGAAATGGCGTTCGGTCTGCACCAATTCACGAAAGTGAGTCAGAACTAACTATTTTATACTTTTTTATGCATTTTATTCCTTTATTCTCATGCTTGTCGGAAGTTGCAACACATTTGTAAGGCGTTAACAAGTGCAATTTCTGTTAATGTTGCAATGTTTTCAGAAGTTTATTATATGCAATACCTGAAAATACACGGATAATAAGGGTTTATTAATCAATATCTGTTAAAACAATAGTATGTACGATGTAATCAAATACGACTGCTATGAGAAATCGACGATTTTTATATTTTGAAATTGGGTGGAAATTCGACGGGGTTCAAACTTGTTTTTGAGCAACCTGTTCTGCTTTTCAATCCTGAAAGTTTCTTGTTGGATAAATGTACTTATTAGTTTGCACTCTAGGATGACTCATGGTTGGAATGTGACCTGTTGTCAGCTAGTTCACCTGTTAGTGGTATCTTTATCAGCCCTGACATTAAACAATAAATGGATGTCCTCAAATTACTTTTTCACTTTAGCTTTTTAGTTTTTTACATGACAACCAACTTGTCCATAACTTGAAGAGTTCCCACGAGAAGATGATTTTAAGATGAAAAAATACGTTCCAAAAAATAAGATCCACGCACACCATGGATTTGGTGGAAATTCTGTGATTCTGCTAAATAATGAGAAATACATATGGTGGACCAGAATTCCTAGCCACCCCACATTTTTTCTTAAATTTGTTATGAAAATTCTGTTAATGCAGTTAATAGAAAATCATGTGTGCTCTACGCACTTGTGTTGTTAAATTTTAATTACGACCATTTGTTCACGGAAATCCACATGTTAATTTTTGGCCCGTAACACTTGGGACACAATTTCAAATTAGGAAAAGGAAGAGAATGGCCTGTTTGTATGCAATCAGCCATTTCCGTCTTCATTGGCAATTATTTAATGTTATGTTTTTAAGAATTGAGGGAAACGCCAAATGATAGCTACGCTGCAGCACAGTGCTGCACTGCAGTGAAACGACCTACTTTTACATGTATTGTATGATAATGTATTCTACTGATATGATTTTCAGAGATGACATGTTATGTTGTATCCTCTAAGTGATATTGCACAATTTAATGGTAACATTAGCATGAATTGGTGTATAAAAGTGGATGGTTGAATTGCTTCACTGCAGTGCAGCATTGTGTTGCAGCGTAGCTACAATTTGAAATTTCCCTCAATTGTTACAAATATTCTAACAACTTTAAATAATTGTCAATGTAGACGAAAACGGTTGATTTTATACAAATAGACCATTCCCTTCTTTTTCCAAATTTGACATTTTGTCCTAAGCATTACGGGTCAAAAGTTATTATTTGATTTTCCGTGAACAAATGGTCGTAGTTAAAATCTAACGACATCAGTGGATAGACCACACATGACTTCCTATTTAATTGCATTGTCAAAATTTTCATAAATATAAGATTTAATAAAAAAATTGGGATGGCTAGGGGATTTTGTGCATCGTTACATTTGTACAATGATTACAAAAATTCCCAAATTTTTTTTGGAAGGCATCATCAGATAAACTTTTTTTTTCGACACTGCAACATTATGTAGCGGCATCACATTAAGTTCGCTGTTGTTCTAGAAATAATAACCCAAATGATTACAGATTATGTTAAAGCGATATTTTGTGGCAAAGCCGATATCTCCAAAGATAAACTTTTAAAATTACAGGATTGACCCACTATCTCTTGGGCCCTTTTTAGCCTTAGTTGCCTTTGGACCAGTAAACCCTACCCAAACAAGTTATAAAATAGATTCCATCCACAATTTGTGTATTCATTTCAATATTTTGCAGTTACTAAACTATCTGATTTTATAATAAACTGACAACATTAATGAATATACCTTAGTTATAATTGCAAGTAGTTTCGAAAATACACATATTTGGGATTAATCAAATTCTTCCATGTCTTTATGTTACATTCTTGCTAAAGATGTATTTTTGAATTTCAGCTGGACCAAGACAGACTTTGAAGTGGCTTGTCGTCAGTTGGGATTCAACGGTGGCAGCTTCTCCCGATGGCACGAACGTAACAACGATTCCAGCCAGCTGTCCTACGAGATGCCAAGCTGTCAGTATGGAATGGGCTCGCTCATGTCTTGCAACTGGGCCACGCGCCAGTTGGGTAGCGGAGTATGTGGTAAGGATGCACGTTATAGCTCAATGAAATTGAATCATACCAGTCAAAGCTTATCTGAAATCTCATTGTGATGTCAAACAATGGTTACCAGCGCTCCGTGTTGTTGTGAGCTAGCCAATATTTGATCAACTGGTTTATTTAATTTACCCCAACTAACAATGTCCCGCTTTTGTGCTCTATATTTGCTTTGCATCAGATATGTTAACCTGGTGACATCATAATTTTGTCGCTAGATTTGAATATGTTTAATCTAACAGATCATGGTTCTGTTTGTTTTCCCCATTATTTAATGCTGTTTGAACGTTTGTGATAAGATCAAAACTCTGCACCTGTTTACCAATGCTTATCAACACCTGTTTTTGAATCCATGGATTTATTTTTTGACTAGATTGTATCTTGTTGAACCAAGGAGGAAATGTCAAATGGAATCCATAATGGTTAATTCGTTGTCATATCTGCTATCATTTGTTTGGGACTACCTTTGTCAAATACATTTTTGTAGACTTTTGGGTCATCAGTTAGACTTTTCCGATCACAATCTGTCTCTTTGGTTTTTTTTCTGATGTCAGCAAATCAAAGAATATCGGAAAACAGAATTTCCAAACCAGGACGGTTAAAGTTTAAATTTCCAGAAATAGCATTTGTGACTACGTGATCCGAATTAGGATTCAAAGTCGCAACAATTTGACTATATATCTGAATGTAAACATGAATTACGCACGTTAACAACTTCATTACTAACCGCAATATTGCATTTTAAACTTCCTTTTTTTTCATATTGTTTTTACGCTTCCCATGTTTTATGCGGAAGCGACCGGATTTGTTAATTTGATGCATGGCTTTGATCTTTCTCATTTGACTGTCTCGCCCCCTAATTATAAGGAAGTCACGCCATTTTTTTTATACATTTTCTGCACGATTGTCGAGCAAAGTTGCTGTTTAACGCTGCACAGAGAACAGATTTTACTTTTTTTCCGCATTTATCGAAAAGTGAATGAACTACCCAGATGAGGAAACGGGCATGGTGTTTCCTGCTATTTGCGATTTCTGTAGAGCGTAAATAGCACGAAGCATTAAAGCGAGTGCACAAAGGATTCACGGACACTTGCACAGCCTGCAAAACCGTGGACAGGTCGGATGGACAGATAGACATCTTAATAACCGAAAATTCACCTCGTGCGTGCACCTATCGTATCGACACCAAATTTAAAATGGCACTGAATAAGAATGCCAAGGGAATTATTTTCAATTGGCCTTGGTGGTTTTGGGATCAACAATGCGTTGCAGAGGCCAAATTATGGTGATCAGATTTTTCACTAATATCTGTAGACATTGCGTGTGGTTCTGGAACAGATGCGTGCATCTTTAATAAAACAGATAATAGATCAAACAAATTGAATGAAACTGGCCTCAACACGTCGTCGTACGTGGCACTCTTTTGAAGTTCGTTTTCTTCAAGAAAGTTTTGAATTTTGTCGCAATCAATTTCGGTGTCTGCTTCGCAATCGCAGAAGATGTGGGATCTTGATGTTAGACACATTCAAAAATACGATATCTGTTGCTATTTCAGTATTTCATGATCAGCGTTTTCAAATGCATTTTTATGGAAATGGACGTAAGGGATGAATCCGAGAACCCCTGCTGACATTCAACAGACAGCGGTTACTGCATAATCGACTGTGTTTCCTGCAGCCTTCGTATTATACGCTATTTAGTTGAGGGCAAAATCCCCGCATGGAAATATGAGTGATAGACTCCCACGCCTTTTGCTTGTTTATTGGTCATTGTTTTATTGTACTGCCAACAATTCGTGATGCAAATCTCAACAATCACGGGGTTTGTTCTTAAATTCAGATTAGCTGCTTCTTCTGGTATTTTATTTTTAAACAGACAGCTAAAACAATGCCGTGAACCGTAGCAGTTAATGTTTTGTGTTGGCTGTTTGCGGTGGAACTATTTTAAAAATAAAATTGTTGATGTTCTAATATACGACTTTTTAAACTTATTTCAGATCTGCACTATGACATTGGCATCCATTGCGAGCCGCAGTCTTTTCAACCTCTCCAACATTGGAGCGGAATCCGCTTCGATTCGGCTGCTTATAACATCTTCGACGGCGTTAAGGTATCTCGTTCGTCCTTGCGCCACGTGGCAATTACTTATGCTGGATGGAATGCTACGAGCAATTTCACCTCGGCGCTGGAAGCTTACGGCGTTCCACCGCGAATCGCGCACGTAACAGTGAAGTGGTCAGCGTACACTGGATTAAACTTTACCAACCCTCAAGCGGAAGTGGAAGTTGCCGATTCGCTAATAGCAGATAATCGAGGTAGGCATACGAACAACCGATCATCTTATCAACTTGTCTTAATAATCAAGTTATTACGATAACATGTAGTTGACATTAATTTGGGATTTGGGAGAGACTTGTTAATGATCTTTATGTAAACCGAAATGTTTGATATGTTTGGCTCAGGTGTGAATTTTGCACCTGCGTAGCTTAATTTCTTTTTTTTAAAATCCATTTTGTCTAAGCTAACATGTTTCTTTCAATTGTTTGCAGGCTATGGTGTTTTTGTGAACACGAGCCACGGATTAATGCAAATGTACAATTCCACCGTTCTGGCAAACGGCGCCGACGGGATCCGTTACGTCTTTCACAACGTGACGCAGCCGCTGTTTAACCGCGATGCTCAAGATTTCTGTAGCTTGATAGACCGAGGAATGACGCAGTTGTACCCTTTAACCTTAAATGCTTTACAAGAGAAAAATAATTCTCCGAACACCAAGACCTGCCAGAAAGCGTTTGCCGTCAACTCCAGAGATCCAAAGGTGCTGACCATCCACTTTCCCTATTTGGAGAGCTCAGCTGAAGTTGGCGGGGAAATTGAGGTGCGAGATGGCGCCTACCCTAACAGCCCGCTTCTCCTACGTTTTGACATCCGCAATGGAACACGGCCGCAGAGTGTCACATCTACCGGAACGACCATCTGGATACGATTTGCGCCAGCTGCTCAGGCGTATACCATTGCCAGCATGGAGTTATTTGCAATGAATGGTAATTCGACAAATTTGTTTCCAAAATAATAGCATAATGCCAATTGATAAAACGTTCCTTAGCTTTACTAATATCAACAATACTAACAAATTACATAAGTTAAGGCTGGCGAACTCTAATAGGCAACCTCTAAAAGGGCTCATGTGCTTTGAGGAAGTCCCATAGCTCCCGTGAGGTAACGGGAAATAACTTTGTCCCTATGCCCTATGGGATCGGATATTAACACCAATTTTTAAATACAGATGATGTATTAAGTAATACAACAGGGTGTAGCCGATTTTGAAGGGGCATGGGACCTTAACCACTAAAGTTCAAGAAGCAGCATACAGTATAACCCGCTTAACACGTTTCCCCCGTTTAAGAAGTTCAAAACTTCCGTTCTCTTGACAAACTTCTTAACAGGGTTCTACTGTATTTATATTTTGGTTTAAATATTGGTTTTGTAGTTTTTAATTTTCCGTTTTAAATTTTAAGTTTAAGATTGCTCACTTTTAGCAAAAAAAAAAAAAATAAAAATTCCTAAATTTTCAATATTGCAAATTTTCCAAATAATTTTCCAATTATTTTATATTTTAAATTTTATTTAATAATTTCAGATAAGGCGTATGACCTGAACATCACTCATTCAACAATCAAGGAAAACAATGGCCGTGGCATTGCTGTAGAAAACATGCGGAGCATGGTTCACATATTTGCATCGCGTGTGGTCAATAACAAACATCTGGCCGGTGTCCACATACGAGATGGGGTCGGGGATGTCAACGTTACTCGTACGGAACTAAGCGACAATCTCGGGGATGGCCTGAACATCACTTATGCCGGTGGCAGGCGAAATATAACTTCTTGCAACGTGATGCGTAACGAGTTGAGAGGAATTGCAGTGTGGTTGAACGAGTCTTCGCGTCATGTGCCTGCGCACCAATACACCGTGGTTGCTTACTCCACCATCATGCAAAATGGGGGCATTGGATTCCTTGTTGGAAACTTTTGTCGTCCAGCCACCATTAACATTACTTACACGACTATGCAGGAAGGGAATGACGCAGGGTTAAAAATCGACTCTTGCTGGCGAGAGTTGGAGTCTCTGCCCAACGAGCCCCCAGCGTTGACGCTCTACTTAACTCATAGCAAATTTATTCGCCACAAGTCCAAAGCCGCTTTTATAATTTCGCCGGCGGTGAACTTAAAAGCCTGGATTGCCTATAACCAATTTCTGGAGAACGCACAGGGGGCGCTCCTCATCCGGAATCCCAACAACATGGAGCTGCTTGAAACCCTACCTGCGGATATATCTGTTGTGGAAAACATCTTCAACGAGAATAAAGGCCCTTTCGTGGTAGCCATCGGTCTCTCCCAATACAGCCTTGTGCAAAGACTGGAATTCGTCCGGAACGAGTTGAGGAAAAACGTGGCTGCCGAACCTTTTCAGCTCCTCGTGCCGCGCTATTCTGTCGCAGCGGTTGTCGCCGTTTCCTCCAGTAATGTGCTCATTAGCAGGAATTTGTTTGAGAACCCAGATTCCAAGTTCGACATTGGATCGCACCTTGCCAACCACTACGCCACGGTTAATGCCACTCTTTGCTATTTTGGGAAATACTCTGGTAAGTTTTAACATCGTATATTTCAATGTGGGTTTTCGTTTTTGGTCGGCAAATGGGTTGACTAAATGAACTTATTTTATCTTAATTTCTAGCGTATGACGGTCTGAAGGTGTACAACCGAGTTTTTGATTCAAAGGACCGCTACGACCTTGCTTCCATCGAGGTGACGCCTTATTTGCTGGTGGCGTACAAGGATGAGATGAAGCACATCTCAGGGGACGAGTCCAATCAACTCGTGGTGGACTTCAAGCCAGATGACACTCCCTTCAGGCTGGGAGGAACTGTCTACGGCAGGCAGGAATTGGCGGAAGGCATTTATACAGTTTGGAGAGACATTTACGTGAGGGGGAAAAGCGAATTAGTACTGTCGCGCAAGACAACACTCAAGTTTGCTCCTTCGGTCGGATTGATGGTCCAAGGAAAGCTAACCGTTCAAGGGGAAAAGGGAGATCATGATCAACAGGTACGTTTTAGGGCGTACAATTTTGATAGCCCGCTAAAATCTTAACGTTAGTTAGAATATGTCATTAAGTATATCTATCGTTCATGCGCAATGTGTTTTATTTAACTACCCGTTTTCTCAATGTCACTAACTGTTGTTTACAGGTGTTGTTTACTCTAGACGAAGAGGCGACTGTCCAAGGTCCTATCGTCGATCCTCCGATTCGCTTAGTGGGCGGTCAGTCGGCTGGCGACTTTGTCGATGGCCTTCTCCAAGTTCGGCTCGACAATCGGTGGGGCAGCGTGTGCAGTTACGGCTGGAACAAGTACAGTGCCGCCTTAGCGTGTGCTTCCCTCGGACTTGTCTTGAATCCTTACGACTGGCAAATGGCAAGAGGCCGACTAAACCTTGCCGAGGGGTTAGCCGGAGCCGAGGAACTTCCCATTCTCTTGAGCAACGTCCGCTGCACGGAATACGACACTGATTTGCTGGGCTGCCAGTCTGAGCGTGGGGCTGATTTTGAGAATTCTTGCATCCACGAGCAAGATGTCGGATTGAGATGCTACCGCCAAACGTGGGCCGGCGTCCGTTTAGGCTTGATGTCTGAGCCTAGCATGATTAGGGCAGCGAGAATCGAGAGGGCGGGAATCCACAACGCTGCTACCAACAAGTTTCGACCTGCGCTGCAGATTGATTTCAATCGTCATCGCCTGGAAGACGTCACCGTCAGTCGGAATCTGCACACGGGAGTTGGGTCGGTCTTTAACGATTACTACTCCGATTTTTTGACGGCCAGGCGGATGACTGGTTGCATCTTTGAAGCCAATCTGGCACATGGTCTGGTGACGAGTACCTCGGGTTTGACCGTCGAGAACTGCCTGGTGAGAAGCAACCGCCAACACGGAATCCTTTATAACCCGTCCCTCGATCACTCGGAACAACGCGAGCTTGGGCAGTGGCTAGACAGGAGCGCTAGCGAAGTTGTCATCATGATGCCAGGTAGTTCCGTGCCAGATGCACGCCTGGAGCGGGGGAATGCGATTTACGTAGTAATGGATGGACGCCTCCCAGCTCAGGGTAACGAGGTCACACTGAGAATAAAAACGGATCCAACCAACGTACTAGGAATGCAGATATTGTCACAGGTTCACAATGGAACCAACGAGACCGTGACGGTAGACGATGGCCGTGCCGGTGATACACCGGACAGAGTTTGGGATCTGCAGGATAACGAGCTCGATTTCCCAACCGTCTCTAGAACGAATGAGGTACTGATCAAATATGTCAGGCGGCAGCAACAAGGACATGGTGATCCCATACTTTATGTGACAGCTTTGGAAAGTAAGAACATTTGTTTACCTAATTTTCTATTGTGCCATCATGCCATCATCTTAATTGTCCGTAAACTAATTTTTCTAATTTTTACTAATTTTTTTTGTAGGACGCTCTCAAGACCCTCTGACCGGTCCAACCCCAATGCTGCGCTTATGGAACACCGAACTGAAGCAGAATCAAGGTGCTGGATTTGCATCCATCCACTATAACCACCAGGTAGGACCTCTGGAACAACGCAGACTGCGGGTGCGCAACGAGAGCGTGGAGGTGCTGGATTGCCGCTTCATCGGTAACCACAGAGCTGCGTTCCTGGTTGATTCGCCGTTCCACGAGATTCTGGAAGCCCCGTTGGCCAACATCACTTACTCCATAAACAGGACAACTGTGGTCGCCAACGAGAAGGCTGGGATCGTGCAGGATAGCCAGGACATCTATGCTTCCAATAACCTTTTCCACTGGCTGCTGGCCGACAATCATTTCCAAGAAAATCAAAGAGGCGGCTTGGAAGTTAGTCTGCCTTATGCTTGGCAGTACGACAGAGAAAAAACACACAGCATGTTCATGAAAAACAACACCTTCCGGGAGAACAAGAACTTGGCGATTGTCGTGGATGGTCATTTCGTGAGACTGGAGGCGAGGTTAAATCGGTTTACGGAGAATTACTGCTATCGGGGTCTCTTGCAAGTAAGACTGCTTTTTTACTGTTTATATACACACAGCGGCCGCTTTACTAGGTCCTCTGGGTTCCAACGCCTTGTGAAATTTATGCAAATATAGCAGTTCTAAGGGCCAAAAAGGCCCGTCTGGTTTCTATTGAGGTATCTCTAATAAAGTGGCCACTCGAGAGTTTCAATTTTGTTTATCAAATATTGAATTATTAATGATTTTCAAGAGATGATGCGAAAATGTAAAATTCTTTAGTCATGGTTTTAACTTTGCCGGTTTTGAAATGTCGCAAATACGACAACTGAAATCTCGTGCTTCGTTTTCTTATGTCGCACGTTTCTCTTAATTAAATTCCAGATCAAAGGAATGGAGAAAGAAATCCTAATTGAAGGCAACGTTTTTGACTCCAACAAATGTGAATTCATCGTCGAGTTTTTTGCCGACAGCCACACGGAAAAGTTTGGCCAGGTCGAGGCTTACTTCCGCAAGAATTACCTGCGCTCCAACATGTACGGAATGAACGACACCTTGCTGCTTTCCCCATCTGCGGTTCCAACCTACCAGCCGCGAAGCTACACGCTCGGGCTGCGCGGCATCCAGAAAGTGAACGTCACCAACAACGTCTTCTCCAACAATACCTTGGACTACGAGTTCTTGGCTGGAATAGCTAGCGGCTCGCTGGCCAGCCACGTGAATGCCCGGGAGAACTGGTGGGGCACCATAGACCCATACGAGATTCGACGACGAATTTTCGACTTTGACGATTGGAACAACTTTGCCGTAGCGGAGTTTAGTCCCTTTTCCCAGAGTGCAATCATCTACGGATCTTTAGTCAGCGAGCTTATCAGATCGAGACCCGTTGACTTGGAAAACCTAGGAGGACGTCTCTACAACAGGCAAGTTTGACTTTTGTACTTACGGGTCCATTGGTTTCTCCAAAAGTAAATTTCATTTTCCAAAGACGTTGGTAACATTTTTCGGAGCATTTTAATTGGAACTTTCTTGGTTTTTTTCATTTTAACAGCACTTACCTGCGTCGACGCAATGCTCCCTACATCATTCGCTCCGACCTGACCATCATGCCCGGTGTGACCCTCCACATTGAAGGGGGCGTTGAGCTGCAGTTCTTTCCTAGCATAGGAATCCTGGTTCTAGGTGCCTTGCGTGCTATTGGCTCCGAAGAAAACCCAATCCGTATGCGGCCATTTGTACACGACCAGTTTTCGCAGCGGTGGCGCCGCCAAGCATTGTACACCCAACCGCAGAAGTTCTCTCGCCTCTGCACCAACCGGGAGTGCGGCTATCTGCGCCAAGGCTTCGTGGAGGTCTTCAATGCAAGCACTCGTCAGTGGGTGCCAATTTGCGACCCGTATTTCACGGAGGATAATGCAGCAGTCGTTTGCAAAGAGCTGGGTTATCCGTCCATCAATGCTCACTTGTTGAAGGGGACGCGTTTGGACGTGGATCCCAATCTCCTCGCCCGCATGGTCCACTGGCCGGAACCGAGGCAGTGTACAGGCGCCGAGGATCGTTTCGTCGACTGTCCGCTTCGTTTTAGCGGATTCTATAAGCCGACCTATCCGTGCTCCTACGACGGGGAATTTGTGTTCGTCTACTGTGGCCAGCCGAACATTGCTCAAGGAAGCAGCTATTGGGGAGGAATTCGCTTTGCCGAGCCCACGTTTGAGCCACTCAACACGCAGGTGTACGACGCAGCTAACACTGTTTTGATGGATAACTCTGCACTGGAATATGTCGACATCATTGGTGCCGGAATCTTGCACAACGAGAAAAGCCCAGCGGTGCTCGCTGTGTCCAGATCACCCCACACTTTCATGTTTGTCAACGTCAGTCATAGTGCTTCGCATGGCATTTCAATTCTGGCGCCCATTAACACCATGGTCATCTACGGAAGCAGGTAATTTTTGCTAAATTCATTACTCCTTTTTTAAACTTTAGCAAAAAAATATTTTAAATTTACATAATTTTTTTTATAAATTTGTCAAGGATTTGTTGTTAATTTGTCTTACCCTTCCACATATTTGTTTGTAAAGTTCGCGCTTGTTTCTTTTGAAAATAGGGCAGAGAATAATCTCGGCATTGGAATCCACGTGAGTGTTCTCTATGGCGAGAGTCGGAACAGTCCCATTTCTTCGTTTGTCCCGTTGAAGGAAGTGCCCATTCCCCACAAGACGTTCGGAATGGTCGACCTTTGTTCTTCAGATAAAGTGCTGTACATCGAGAACCGCGTCCTTTTGTATTACAAATACGATCACAATTCTGCGGACTGCGTGAAGATCTTCTCCAGCTATGGAAATACGAGAGCATTGGGCTTGCGCTTCTTGCAATTCAACCTATTAAACACGACGCTGCTGTCGCCACTCCCCGACAGTGTCAAACTGTTTGACGGCGATGTCTACGGTCTCTCCGAAGCCCTGCTTTTAGCAGAAATCACCACAGAGTCCAAAAATCAGCAGTCCTTCTTTCAGGTGGGTTTAATTTGCTCTCCAAGAACGGCTATTAAAGGACCTGTTCATTGAAAATGTCCTGAAAACAATTTTTGCTGTTCTTAATTTCCAGACCACGAACCCTTCGTTGACCGTACGCCTTCATGCTAGTGGAGGGAGCGAGAAACTGGGCTTCATCGCGGAAGTGGTGACCATTCCAACAGCCAGCAAGGCACTCCGAGACAGGCATCACAACATTACCAACTGCGTAGTGGAGCGAAACGTTCTCGGTGGCCTGGAGTATTCCAATGTGGGAGAAGTTGGCCCGGTTGTGTCCGTCCTCAATTCCCAGTTCAAAGACAATGGCGATGGCCTGTTTGGCAATTTGTCTACATCCAATGCTGCTGTCAAGTTGGACATCCAGAACACTGTCCGGATCTTTGTGCAGGTAAGGTGGTCAAACACTGTGTCAAGACCGAGGTTTTTGTATTCGCAGCTGCTGATAGTTTTCAATCTTGAGCAGTTTTCGGATATTTGAGTGGCGAGCTTAATTGACACATTTGCATTTACAGAATAATTTGATTCAGCAAAACCAGGGAGGTTTGAGAATAACGGCTGATTCGGAAACGTCGGCCGCTTCGATGAATGCTTTCATCTCCAACAATTTGATTTACCAAAACGAAAAATGGGAAGCCTTCAAGGTGGAAGGCCGCAAAACAACCCCGTTTCAGATGGTCGACATGTTCAGGAATACAATCACTAAAAATTACGCACCATTTAAAGATGTCGTGAGCCTGGTCAAGGTGGTTTTTAACTTCACCGATAACTACGTGGTGAACAACACCGGAGATCACGTGATGAACGTTGTCGCTTTCGACCAACACAGCCATCCAGATTTCCAAGTGATCACGTACAATAGTTTTTGGAATAATTGGGCGTTGAGATGGGACCAGAGAAGCACAATCATACTCATGGGATCAGGGCAGCGTATCGAAGAAAACATTTTCATTAATCCGTACAACGACTTTGAACTCATGCTCCGAAATCTAAGCGGGTAAGAAATGCTGGTCATGTCGACTTGTATATAATTCAAAAAATACATATCGGTCCTAACTTTTATAGGACGTGTGCTGTCATTTAGATCGGCGTTTCTCAATTAAATTTAGTTCCGAAATCCTTTTATATTTTGTACGACATCTCGGAGCCCCGTAAATATTTTGTGCAGCATGATGGAACCCCTTTTACATATTTTAAGCATAACACAGATTATACAGTAGGTAGTTTGTGTACTTGTTCGCAGAACGCCATTTGGGAAACGCCGATTTAGATAAAATATTCTTACTGCGATTAAATACAGTGGAACCTCGCTTAACGAGCACCTCGCATAACGAGCAATATAAATTTTTAAAAAATGACTCGCTTAACGA
>JAUJYV010002088.1:0-13914 GCA_033995625.1 Ophyiulus pilosus
ATTATGTAGAACCGAAGACAACAGTGATCGAGTGGGTTACACACTTGTATCTCAATCCTAAGGTGCAGGGCAGGGTTCACTCCCAGGTCAAGGTTGGTGGGAATTTTTACAGATAGGAGAAATTTTCTAAGTGGTCACTTTCGGACGAGAGTTTAAAGCTAGGTTCCGTGTAGTATATCCCCTTGCTCTCCGCATCTTAAAAAACCCTTGAAAGGGAGTTTCAACTATACCTCGGTTGGTAACGCCATCCAGAGATACAAATGGGGGCAATTCAAAATAGAAGACCCTCAAAATCCCTTCAAAAAATCCCATCCGTGGGATGGATTTGACATATTAAATTTTTGAAAAAATCCTTTCTTAATCACCCCCAGCAGCGTTTCCGGTTGGTATTACCAGCCTATCTCGTGACCAACAGCGACTTACTTTCAACCACGCCATGCATTTTAGGTATGCTATTTCTTTGATAGAAAAAAAAAATGAAATCACGTCTTGTACCATAATTTAGGTCTCCATACTTGATGCTGCACAAAACAATTATAATGACAGGATCATTTTTCAGTTAGTTTCTTTGCATCATTTGTCAATCTCCCGGTTTCATTAAATAATGTTAAAAGGCGTTTATTTGCAAACTTGTGGGGTAAGGGACATTATTACATTTAGGTATTAGTGAAAGTGACGTTAATTGCACATATATAGTTGCAAATCGGGCAAAATAAATTTAAGCATGAATCATTGTTGTATTCGGGGGAAAATGCTATAGTGACTCGATAAGAGTTATGCTATAGTCTTCTTTGACGATGTCAACGAGTTTTGTAAAGAATACTTATATCTAATGATCGATAACAGTGATGGAATTGGGTTACGTTGCAACTGAATGACATCACTCAACATATTTGTAGGTACTGTACATGCTGGAGCACTTAGGCTGCATTAAAATACAGAATATATCCCCATTAATTTCTCGCTGTCATCAAAGGCGACATATTCCTCTAGGTTGGGAGACATATACAAATTGAATTTGGAATGCTTGAAAGAACCTATTGTTAGAATTTCCTATTGCATTTAAATAACCTATTGAAGCGAACAGACTTTTGGAAAGTCACAACTGCTGGACACAGCTGCGGTGAATACCTTACAGGTTCCTCTAGAAATAATGCCTTACGATAACTGTAGAATGACTGGAACCATGAATAAACTGGAAGAATTTTAGTCATTTGAAAATTCCTAAACTTAAACGTGGCATTTTTTTTATAAATTGTAATTTGAAAATGGGATTACATATAGGATAAGCAAAATAATATACACCCTCACGCTATTTATTCACATAGTCACCACTGGAATCTACATATTTTTGGTTCCTTGCCACCAATACTGTCAGTTACTGATTTTCTTATCACTTGTCAAAAAAGTTCTCTGCCAGTAACGTTTTTGATTTTGTGAATTATATTTGGGGCAAAATGTTTTGAATCCTAGTTTTTATATCAATGTCGTAAATTGTGTAACGTGAAACGACTAAATATGTGATAAAAATGAAGGAATATAAAAAAAATAATTTAAGAATCATCTGTAATTATTTTTTTGCAATCAGTATTCCTCCGTTATTTGATATTTCTTATAAAATATCAAATATTTAAAGTGACACGTAATACCCATCATGGCAACAGTTTCGCAAAGTTCATTATGGTTTTGTTAGGTTTTTTAAAAGAATATTAATTCAAGTAAAACTTAATTCTTTAGGAATTCGTTAATACTTAATTAATATTGTTAATAATTCCGACAAAAAAATTAATTAAATATCGATTTTAACTAAATATAACAGTAATTCTTTGGAACTACATTTGATGAGAAGCCACGATTTTTTCAAACATTCATTTACAATTGGATATTTATTTTTGGTGAGGGCTAAGTTTGTTTAATAGTCTGGATAATTGGAATTTTCCAAATGAGAATAGTTACCTAGCCAACATTTCTGATGATCAATGCGATTCTCTACAGGTAAACATTTGTATCATCTTTGAATTATTTTTTTCAATTTGTTTAAGTAAATACTGTATATGAGATTTATAATTAAAATTAACAATGTACAATGTATCAATAAAGCTGATGTCCACATAATGTTAAAACTAGAACTGTTTCTTAGACATAAAGCTACATGAATATATAATATGTATTGCATTTATGTTTTTGTACGAGGGAACTTTGAAATGGTCTTGGTCTGAGATGCTTTAGTAAGCATCGTCAATTACATTTGATGATAAACCACGATTTTTTCAAACATCCATTTATAATTGAATATTTTTTATGGGAGTGAGGGTTACGCTTTTTAGTAGTCTCTATTATTGGAATTTTCAAAATCAGAACAGTTTCCTAGCCAACATATATGATAATCATTGCAATTTTTACAGGTAAGCATTTTTATAATCTATGAATTTTTTTCAATTTGTTTAAGTAAATACTGTATATGAGACCACCCCCTCGTAACTATTATATAATGAGATTGGAGCTGCCCCCACAAATATCACTTTACTCCTCCTCACCTTTAATATCTTGAAAGCTTCATCTAAACTACCCCCTACACTACACCCCCTCTCCCACAAGTTCTTCCTCTCTTCCTCTATCCCAGTCATCTGGATGGTCTACCGCATCGCTAATATTCTAGCATCAAATTAAAACCCTTTCCGTGATTATTAAGAAGAAATTATAGAGTCCAGGGTTTTTGCAAACTTAGCATTTGAAACCGCATAGCATTACACCAAAGTTAACAGTGATTGCTTTATCAAAGGGGCAGCAGTAAACAACTCGTTAAGTATTCATCTTTACAAGTAAAGCATAACTGCACAATCTAAGAAAATTACAATGGTATGCTAATTCCTCTATCCCTATCTGTTAAAAACTATCACAAATCCAAATCCAAACCCTAATCTCAAATTCTGGGTGGGCTGAAATCCCAGAAGAAAAATGCTACCAAATTCAATTCCACGGAATACAGTTTAAATACCGCTGCTTTAGTATAACATAAAAAAACATGTTATACATATCTTTCCAATTCACATACATGTAGTATGACAACTATACTTGAAAACGTAAGCGCAGAGTGCTTTAGGCGAAACAAAAAATTTCAGTTTTATATTCAAATGTAAAAAAATATTGTGGTGCGGAATATCAAACTGACACAATTCTTTAGATTGTCTGGAATAATCCACATACAGTACAAAAGTCAAAACTTTCCGAAACAAGTCGATCCAAACGTTGGATTTATAACGGAATGAAACAACTGTTCCTGGAATAAACTTCGCCCGAGTAATTAAAACGCAAGTTATAATAAATTGAATGCAGGATGATGAAAGACAAAAAAAATCATGTTTTATTCAATACATGTTTGGAGCATTGCACAAAGGCTGAACAAAAAGAACGGACATTTTATTGGTATCTCATGTCGATAATTCCAAGTAATACAAGTTTCTCTTCAACTCCAACAAATACTGAGCTTCTCCGTAATTGCATTTGGATTTGAACAGGTTTATTCGAAAACGATAACAAATACAAACATTCCCAGCTTAATATCTACTTAGATTCTTCATTTATTATGGCATCCATGCGAAAGAATAATACAATTGCTTAACTCTAATCCCATATCAAATATAAGCAGAAATAACACAGGATTACAATGTTATACACTCGAATGGCAATGCTGCTAAAAGTAAGAATAATATAAAATATCGACAGGGAAGCTAAACATAAGCCGCTTAAATACCAAAGTATTTTTAGTAGACAAAACATAGGCTCATAGGCCTACATGGTGACCCAAATGTTCAAATATAATAGGTCTGTCAATAACACTAGTTTTACTAAATAACTTGTTTACAGAGTTTAAATTTAAAACAACAGTGTAATGTTTGAGAACATGTTTCCATCATTTGAATTTGTATACCGATACTAGGCTATCATGTCTTGAATAATAATAGTTTGAAAACAACAGAAAGTGGAGCAGAACATTGGTGCAACTCACTTTGCGAAAACTGGAACAATTTTTCGTAGTTTTTTATTTATTTATTTATTTTTTTATACAAAAATCGTTATTAGGATTTGAATAATATTTTTTTAAACTTGTCACTTTATGCAACATATGTGTTTAGAATATGTGAAAAAGAAGATTATATATTATATTCCTAGCGCAAAATACGTTGTATACTTTGTATGAGTGTATTTATTTAATGCATAGAACAAAAAGCTCACGTTTTTAGTGATGAATTTACCAAAGTGAGCGATTTTGTAAGAATTGCATGGCAAATACGTATTTCTGACTTTTGGTTTCATTTAACATTAAGATTACTCAATATGTAAGTTATAAAGGGAATCAATGATCCAAAATTTCATCTCTAATTCAATGACATTTGAGGCAAAATTAATATCATCGAACATAACAAAAACATGACAACTGTATGCATGGCAACATATTCAACAAAATATAGTATAATTAGATCAAATACAATGCATCAACTCTGTATTTCGGTAAATTATTTCAAATTAGACTAGATACTAAGATGACTAAAGATGACTCCATTTGGTTAAAAGG
Source organism: Ophyiulus pilosus (assembly GCA_033995625.1). NCBI lineage: Eukaryota > Metazoa > Arthropoda > Diplopoda > Julida > Julidae > Ophyiulus > Ophyiulus pilosus. The sequence goes on from JAUJYV010002088.1 coordinate 4,577, forward strand.
GACCACAATTTACAGTATATTTCCTCGGATAGAAGAATATAAAATTTTGACATACTGTATTAGAAATTGGATACAATAAATTAAGCTATGTACATCATGAGGCATAATTCCGTACATCTCGAATATCTTCTATATGGCAACATTCAGGTAAAATCTGATAGAAAACAACAAATGTGAGGATTCAAGAAAGCACGTGACATTGGAAATAAACTTCTCGGTTTATGCTATTTTCAAAGTTTAGCTGCTAAAATATGGTAACAAACTCCATTATAAACTTGAAGACCGTCGTCAAATCTGTATTTTTGCGACGTTGAATTACTCATAGCAAACTTTCAGTGGGCATTTAAGTTTTTTGCAAATGGCCGCAAACATGCAATACACATATGCTTTACTGGTGCGAATCATGACACGTGTTTCTTATTCAATTGTGAAATCAGATATTCCCTAAATGCTGCCATTTTGAAGATATTCAGGAGTTACTGAATAATGCCTCACCCTGTATATGCCCATTTACTGCATGACTCGTACAGGAATATTTCTGGTCACTGCTAAATTTTCCACCCGGATCAGCACACCTTTACGTTTTCAAAAAATGTCTTATTGAAATTGCATTTAATTAACAAAAACTGCAGCAAGAGATTAGCTTTTGTTAGTTAATAAAGTGCATCTTCGGAAAACATGTTCAAAGATGGTGTTTCTGTAAATAGAAATATTATTCTGAGGTTGGTTGCAACCCCAGATGGCAAGCAGAAATTGCAAATCTGCTTTGAAGTTGAGAATTCTTGCAGAAGATATTGATAAATTACATCAATATTTATCGTTATTACTACGTGCACAAGTAAAGTCCAAATTTCAGAAGTATAATCACTAGTAGTGGCAAAGTATATGAAGAAGCCCTGAATATATCACTATATTCCAATTAATACGGATTCAATGAACTATGCATTTATTCAATGCTATCACTGCACACTTATGAACACCGAAAAATTAAGAAAACAAAAATTAGAAACACATATCGTATAAAATGTCAAATTACACTCCAAAATACACTCGCAAATGCAATATCTAGGTAATATCAATTCTCTTCAGATGTTTTTGATACCAACAGAAACTTATTCAATCATTTAAATTAATGATTTCTGAAAAACGCAAATAATGAAAAAATGTATGATGTGTTCGTGACCCATCTTTTTCTAAATAAAATTGACGCCAGTATGGCTGACAACAAAGGTAAAAATGAAGAACAGGCTAAAACAGATAAATGTGATCACAAACGATCAAAAACATCAGTGGTTTGCAAATAGTTATTACCATACAGAGTTTACCAAACAAATGAAGGCTCTGGGTATTTATATGGTTTTCAACAGGTACCTTCAAATAAAGGGCGTGTAAGCCTTTAGCTTCAATGGAATGTCTTAGGAATGCAAAACTTTATGTATGGCCTTCCTATGACATTTCATAAACATTAAGGCATCGGACTATATTTCTACATCCGCAGAAATCAGCGTTTCCGGCTGGTGCTGCCAGCCTTTCTCGTGAAGGTACCCACTGTATGATCTTGTCTAGCCTCATTGGGACACCGACGATATCCATATGAGGCTAAAATGTCATAGAAATGCCATACTATGGTTATAGCATCTCTATGACATTCCACAGACGCTATACCTAATTAAAGATACCTAACCTCTGCACTGTAAAGCCTTGTTTAGGACAGCCAAATAAGAAAATTCCATTGCCAATAAAAATCCAATGTCTTATGTCGGGGCAAGCTGTCATTGTACTTAATGGCATTGTGCGTTGACATATTCCAGGGCATGTTGCAAGATCCGCTTTTCACAAAGGCTTAACAGCAGCGCCATCTTGGCCCTGTTTGACGGATAGCTGCAGTCAGCCAACATAGATTCGTCTTTCTAAAATACAAAATCAAACAATATGTACAGTAAAGTAATAGTGTAGGTTGCAAACATGCTAACTTCCATGCAGATGCCACGAAGGAGCTTCTATGTATTTCGAATTTCCAATTACTATTTAGCTTGACCAATCCCATTGTCCATGTTTTATGCAATTTTCTGGATTGTCATAGATATCATGCGTTGAAGTCCCCGTTGCAGCAGCAATGTCCAACATTCTTTTCCTCAGTTGTCTATTGTAAACATGCGAGGGACAGTCGTGACAGCATATCAACAAAATTGAAGCTTGCAACATAAAACAAAGTAAACATGGAATGTCAACGATTTTGAGTGGTCAAACTGACTTTTATATACTGTGGAATAGGAGAACTAGGTTGTGTGAGTCGAGGCTATTATAAACTGCATCCGTACCAAACTCAATGTGAGAAGTCAACATTTAATTAGTTTAATGCACTTGTCATACGTCTGGTCTGGAGAGAAACTAGTTTGACATTTTAAGAACTTATCGAATTATACTCGAAAAAGTGTCGATTTGCAGCAGTTATTACTCCTGAATAATATCATAAATGTATTTACAATGTTGTCATTTCGCTTTTCAATAGGTATTTAGATAATGCAAGTTTATGGGATTGTGGTGCAATTAAAACAATTTTCAATATACGTTTATCTGTTGCTAAGCTTTATTTTAGTATTTTCATCTACACAGTGTGTATCGTATAAGGGCAAATACATATAGTAATTTCAATTTCTGAAATGTACATATATGGAAATTCATCAACATTTCATGTGCTGTATATGTGCAATTTATAATTCTCTTTCACCCGAGGCTAAACTCCCTATTACAGCATTGTTATGAAATCACAACTTTTTAAGTATGACTGTTTGGTCTAACAATCATAAAATTTGTAAATACGTATAGTCAAATAAAATCAACCATCCTCTTTTCAAATATGGCCACATTTTTATACTCAGATTAACAGGTACAAGGATATTCCCATCAATATATATATCCTCTGCGTTTTCCAAGCCATATCCCAGGTGGAAAAATATACAGGGCTATATGCGGTGATATGTTCTATAAATATGTCCGTTTATTATATTCTCCATATATCTCTGAAAACATTTCTGGGCATTATATGGCGTTAATGAATAAAACGATCAAATTTGCAGAAACTCAAGTTTATGTCACTTTCAAATTACTCAGCTCATGTTTGGTTTTCGACAAGCATAACTTATAGTTCTACGTATATATACGTTTCATATTCACATAAATAATAGTTAATGCATATACTAGGTATTAACCGGTTTGACAGCGGTTATAAATTTTCCTCCCGAGACGAAAGTTTGACATAAGCGAAAATACAAAACAGGCGTCAAAATAAAAAATACAGCGGTTATAAATTTTCCTCCCGAGACGAAAGTTTGACATAAGCGAAAATACAAAACAGGCGTCAAAATAAAAAATACAGTGCTTTCGGGAAGTATAGTCAAAATATGACTGAAGTGTGTGAATCTTCAATTGACAGAAATAGCTTGATGGCCATCCTGTATAAAATTGTATATGCATGTATAAACATGGTCATACAGTGTATATGGACTCATTCTAATATACTACATATCCATATACAGTATGTGCCAAGCATATTATTTTCCATCCGGCCGTTTCAAAAGATTATTAAAACGGTTGAAGAGTAAAAAAAAAATCCGAAATACAATTCTCAAAATGTTATTCTGATATCATTGGTGGTCACTGGCCTGGGAAAAGTATATTATATAAGGCACATACAGTGTATAGAAAATTTCATGTATAGATATTTCATAAAAATGCTCATATACTGTAGAGCATTTTTGCTCATAAATAATCATATTTGTGAATACATTAATAAACATGCTCATATGTATATGGTCCTTCATCCGAGAATACATGGATTCACATACTATATTATATCTTCATACATGTACTTGTTCAATTCCATTATGGCCATATATGTGCACTTTCATATAGCCATAAATGCTTTTAGACATAAGAGGAATTTTATGTATATGGATATACTTGCATAGGACATACTATGACATGTATAGTTTTATATAATGTTTCAGCAAAAATGCATTAAAATTTATCATTTCATCCATGAAGACATATTGAATTAATACAAAAATTGCTTGAAACGGTTGTAAGTGCCACATTTTTAAATTTGAATTTTCCTCTCATGCACAATGGATACTGAGATGGATTCATTTAACTTATCAACGTCCATATAGGTGTGCAAATAAGAGTTCATTTGGATTTATGTAGTATTACTTCTGAAGTTATTAAATTGTATATATCATATTTTGATCTTGGGCACTTCCCCTGCGAATCACAAGTAATTAAGAATATCGACTATTCAAACTAAACTGCGTTTAACATCCTCTTGTCAAATTAAATTTCGATATTCTATTTCCTTACTTTTCTTTTAATGAAATGTATATTTATGATGCTAAAAACAGGGAGGAAAATTACAATTGATTTGAATTCTGGAAGGATTTTGGAGGAATAATTATCCACAAGTATATTCATGTTGTTCAACAAGAATATAGTCTTAATATTTGTCATTTCAAGTGTTGGATTTAGCTATTTATAAACTTTGAATTTAAATAAAAGCTTCATCAAACATGATATTAAATTAAAATTGTCATAAATCTCATAATTAACCTCATTTAAACACGGTGTCTATGACAATATGCAATACTAGACTTTGTTTTGCAGATATTTATGGCAATCTGTTTCAACTGCATGGTTACACCTTACCAAAAATTATACTTCTTAAAGAATATACCTTAGGGTAGAGTGGGTTGGAATGGAACATTGTCTGGTTGCTAATACATAGTTTAAAACGTGTAAAAAGATTGGCACTTGTGTTTCTGCATTAGTTTGTTTAAAATTGTTTAAAATGGTGGCCTTCTGTTGAAGCACAAGACTGTAAGAAGAAAAATTGTGATTTCACTACCAAAAAGTTCGTTTCTCTTTCAAATTTTGATCTTTTCTAAAACTATAGTTTATAAAGGCAATATTTTCATATTAAGTACATTAATACCAGCTAGTATGGTTATGATATTATCAGATATTTACAAGCAATCTGCCAAGTCCATTTAATTATATGGTGTGTTTGAGACAAAGACTTAGTGATAGGAGGTTTAGAACACAAAAGTGCAGGAAGAATGGGACTGTCCCAGTCATCATCTGAGAAGTATGACGAAGAGTTCTTTGATAATTAACTAAATGATATATATTTTAATATCATGCTGTCTGCTTTGAAAAAGGTCAAGATTGCAGGAAATTATAAAATTTGCATTGATGTAGTCCCTTTACACAAGTTTATACTTTACGCAAATAAATAAATCTTAAATTATTGTGGTGTAATCCATTGTATCTCCTTATAAACACAGTGTCCTAATTCTCCTGCGCACAAAAAGATTTGTGACAACAAGGAGAGGAGTTTAATTTCAAATATATTTTTATGTTAGTAATAAGAAAATATTTTCAACACAGTGCACAATATTCACAATAGTATAAAGTAAATTTGTGAATAAAAGTTATGTTTTATGGTTTGTGAATACATTTAAAAATAAAAAGGTAAAACATGCCCCATTCCTACGCTCTCTCCCTTATATAATTTTTTCAACTGAGATATAGAATATGAAAGTCAAAAGAAACAACAATGAAAAATTACCCTTAAATTATTTCCGAAAATGGTATTTTCGAACAAAAATATATCTTGCAAAATAAATAATAACGGTAGTTTTACAATGCAAAGTGCCAATACATAACAAAAGAACCATACTGTATTGACAACAAATCCATTACTGTAAATATATGGCTACTTAAATTGTTATGACTGGAAATTTGTTTCTAAAGTATACCAATATATCTTTTATATTGATTCTAGAGGTTTAGCTTTGATACAATCTTTGTACCGCCATAGATGTTGCCATTTTCAACTCGGCAACAGTTGCTTGGTTTCTTTTTTACAAAAATATTATTTGTTCCTTGAATTCTATAAATTCTATAAATACTATATCCAAAAATTGCACAAAATCGAATGTTATGCATCATACAAAACAATGAATCAACAACTAAAAAAAGTTTAAAATGCCCAAGTTACTGCCACGAATTTGAACATGCTTATTACAGGCTGAAGGCACTTAAAAATAAATGTTTGAGACCACTTAATGGTATTGTTAATAATTATATTACCTGAGTATTATGTTTATTATTAATACGAAATGTTATTGCTTAATATTATAGGAGCCAATAATATGGATATATTTTATATATGTGAAATTACGTGTATGTATATATATATATATATATCAGAAATTGGATTTACAGGGTGAACCAGAATTCCTTGCAAGTCACCCCACTTTTTTTTCTTAAATCTTATAGGTAAGAAAATCCTTTTAATGCAATTAAATAGGAAGTCATATGTGCTTTATTCAATGATGTTGTTTGATTTTAAATACGGCAATTTTTTCACGGAAATACAAATAATAACTTTTGACCATCTAGCACTTAGGAGAAAATGTCAACTTACAAAAAGAAAGAGATTGGTCTGTTTGTATGAAATCAATAGTTTTTGTCTTCAAAAACTGAGGGAAACGCTAAATGGTAGCTCCGCTGCAATTCAGTACTGTATTGCAGTGAAGCGACCTACTTTTACATATATGTATTGTGTGATTGAGGAATTCAAACATTGACTTTTATACCAAAATTCATGCTAATGTTGCCATTACATTGTGCGATATCACTCTGAGGATACAGAATAACATCTCATCTCAGTAAATCATATCAGTAAAATACGTTAGTACACAGTACATGTAATATGTATTACATACAACATACAACATTCTGAAGTCATTCCACAATCTATAGATAAGACTAAAGAAGGTTGGCATTTGTTTGCTTTCCAACGTCCAACACGTTACATGAACTAATTTATTAGACTCGGCTGTGTCATGCAAAGCATAAATATCACAAAAGCTTATTTTGATTGCCAAGGCAAACATTTAATCTTCCTTCTTTGGATTTGCTGTTATTTGAAGCACCAAAAATCATCAGCGTTTGGATGCTTGAAGCCGAAAATAGCATCTGAATTGCTGTCTTTATTTAGCAATTTCGTTATTTTATTTCCGGCCCTGTTTGTTTGTTGTTTAAATTATATTCAACGCTGGACGACGAATACACAGACCCAGCAGAAAATCCACTGCACCTTATTCAAATTAACTGCAGTGTTTTTTGCAATAAAGTGCTGTTAATGGCAGAATTTAAACCAGCAAATATTTTAAAATTATGAATGGTTGGAAAACTGCATCTTTTTCAATAAAAATGCAATTTCAAATGGAAAAAAACCTGCAGTTAATGTGCAAAAGGGCAATAAATGTGCAGTAATAAACTGCATACATAACAATATTTTATCAAATTTAATAATATATAAACAAATTTAATATCTCGTCTAATTAAGGCCAGTCTTGAATTTAATACAACATTAACGCTAGAGAAACGCCAACAAAACTTATTATCACAATCTTAATGTGAAATTCATGTTGAAACACAATAAAACACGTTAAAAAGTAAACTTAACTAGTCGGAGGTTTACAGATAAACTACTTTTATCCTACAAACGTTATCTTTCCAAAACATGAATTAAGGTAGAACCAATTGTGGCAACAATGTTACTGCTCAGCATTTTATGTGTCATCTAGTTTTTACACAACTTTCACTAAAAACAAGGATAGCCAAATACTCAATTTTTTCTACACTTACTTTTTCAAGATACATGTAACTCTTCTACAAAACTTGTTATTGCCAAACGCAGCGTTGATCTCGAAAATTAATTAACACAATAGCTTACACACAACTTGCATACTTTTTTTAAGTGTTGATTTTTATACTCATCTGTCCAATTGACTAAGCACCTGTATTTTTATCAAAAAATACATAATGTTATTAATAACTAACACAAAAACGAGATTTTTCATCGGTCATTCGACTTCAAAACTGACGCGGTTTCAAAAATAAGTTGGCAATACATGGAAGCTATATTTAAAACAGAAATGTTCATTAAACAATATGCATTTTTTAAAAACACCAAAAAGTTATTTGGCATTTTTTGCTACTTCAGTTTATCTGGGAAAGTGTTTGAGATAGTTCATTAAACCCAGCAAGGCGTTTCTTTGCTTTTAAGAATGGTTATAAAAAATAAATATCAATTATGAAAATGCCAAACTTAGGATAATACTGTAGTAAGTGGTGTACTATGCATCGCTAAATGTATTTACACGAATGTAGTATAGCTCTAAATTTCTTAGTGTTAGTATGTTTTACAGTTACAACCAAATTAAAATAAGAGTAATTTCTTATATTTATCAAAACTTATTATTAATATCTCAATGCAATAAAATAACCACAAAGATTGAAAAAATGAGGTTAATGACATTACGTGCTAGGAAGCAATATATATAATAGAATGTATCGGAAGATACACCATAGGGTAAATTAGGTGATCTGCAAATAGCCATATTACATTTTTTTTAAATGTAAAAAAACTATGCAAAACTAATCAAGTGAATATTAACGCAAACTAGGAATGAATTACAAACGGTAATTAAATAGTAATGCAAGCAGTAAAACGATGTACTAAATAATTATTCATCAATTATTTATTCACAACAACAACATTAGATTCAGCAATATCCACCCTTAAATTTTCTTAACACTTCCTAAAAATTGTATGATTTGAATGATTTGAATAAGAAATGTGTAATATTGTGGTTATGCCTCTAAAAATAAATTCAAAAGTGGTTTCAAAAAGACAAGGAAATGTCACATGATCAGAATTTTAGTTAAAAGCGTGTAATATATTTGATCAAACATTATGCATTGGGCCCATCAACTCAAACTATACGATGCAGCACCACCTCAAAATATAACTCCAAACTCCATCACTAAACAAAGACTCAGAAATCCCCCACCAATAACCTTCAAACATTGTGACAAGTTTAAATAATTGCCAATGAAGACGAAAACAGTTGATTTCATACCAACAGACCATTCTCTTCCTTTTCTTAATTTGACATTTTGTCCTAAGTGTTAAGGGTCAAGAGTTATTATGTGGATTTTGTGAACAAATGGTCGTGAGCACATATAACGTGCTAATACATCGACTTAACAGAATCACTTATCAGAATTTTCTTAACTATAAGATCTAAGAAAAAAAAAGTTAACACAAATCCGTGTAACAAATAATCCGTGTAATAAGGCTATTTTAGCAGTGTTTTGTAACGACACATGCATATGATGCAGCTTAATTTTAAAAAAAATTATACACAAAATCTCATTATTAATAAAATAAAATTGTTACAACAATAAAATATTGTATACTGTTAATA
>JAUJYV010002089.1:0-13908 GCA_033995625.1 Ophyiulus pilosus
TTTACAGATTTAAATTTAAATATTTATTGTTTTTAAAACAACAAAAAATGTTATGTAAAATGCATTAATTTAAAAAATATATATATATGATTATGAATCTTACGAATGATTATGATTGAATTGTGTTGCGAAGTATTAGACATTACAATTAATAAAATCATACATCAACGAGTACATCTAATGATAATCTAAATTTGTATAAAAACGTTCACTGCTATTGACTTTATAAAAACTATGTGTGTGGTCAGAATGAGGGCATGTGAGCAACTTGTCGTACTTGAAAAAAGGGACTATCTCAAATAGTTTCTGAGATAAACGTTGTCTAGGGTGTATTAGGAACTGCTTTTTCTGGTCAGGCGATATCCTATCGAACGACATCAAGGGAATATCAGTAACGGCCCCTAGTTATCATTATTGCGTTGGACGACAATTTATCGTAATTGGGCTCTCACGCAAACCCCGAATCTTGTTTTTGAAACTAATTGATTTTTATTGCTCGGATTCGATAAAAGCGAGGTGAGAAGAATTTTTTGGGGATGAAGTTCATGGGTGCGTGTCATGAGTTATTGCCTGTGTTTGTTGTGGGAATCCTTTTCGTTATCTTCTGCAATTGTTTGCGGATTGATGAACGCGTTTTGCTCGCCAAAGGACGTTTTTGAGTTGTGACCGGAAAATAAATCATAATTTCCTCTCGATTAGCATTGGCGAAAGTGAATAAAAACGTCCCATTGTCGTTTGGCGTTATTTAATGGCTAATTGAAACGCCGGGTCTTTGGCACCGGACTGCCCCTATCTCGGTTTGACATCAGTCATAAAACGCATTGCATTTGACTTTACAATTTGGCGTTGAGGCGGCTGGGTGGGGTGAGGTGGGGGTGTGCTGTCAACCCTTTTATTTTCGATATATATTCCACATAGGACTAGCGCAAAATTGGAGTGTTGTCGGTGCTTATTTGAGGCGAGATAAATGTCTTCTTATTATGATTTGTTGGCGCATTAAAGGGTGTTAACATTGACGTTGTTTTCCCACTCAGGTACGACTCGTTTTCGGAGGGGGGTGTTTAAGTCTTGTCTGCATGAGCGGGGGTGAAGCCCTTTACTGGCCTCTTATCTTGCTTCAATTAAAAGGAAAGGTGTTAGATTAGGACACGTAATTATATTCGGAAACCGGCTTTCGTTAAATTCGTCATCATCCCGAATGCAAGGGGATATTACTAGCAATTTTGACCTGAACAATTAGAAGACGAGCATGGTTATTAGAATCTCACTGAACAGTCTGAGAATGTTGGGTTTCTGTGGTTTTACTACTTTTATTATAAAAAATATTCGATGTATATGCTCATCCATGTACAAACTGATGCATATCATTCTATGAATTGTATTAAATAATAACACAATTCAAATTCAATATTGCATGAGCAATCAAATTCAATTGTATGTTACATTTTTAGTAAAAATAATTTGTTTGAATTAAAAAAAATACCGCAGGGTTCCAAATAAATAGCATTAAAAGCGATCTGGTGCTTTGTGTAAAGGCATTTACACAGTTTAATTTTACCTCATGATGGTGTTGAAAATTGCATGTAAAACACTGTTTTCCTGTTGTTTAAAGCTTGAATCGATGACGCCACCAGATGATGTAGTTTCCTCATGGGAAATAAAATGTCACGTGACGTTGATTTGGAATGCCACGCAGCCAAACAATCCGCTGTAGTTTATACGTAATTTGGAGAGAAAATCTTTTCGGTGTAGGGAAGAAGCTGTGGGTTAAATCCTCTGGGGTTATGACGTAATTCCAGCTCTGTTCGACACCTGGTATCTCTGCATTACTCGTCGACGTATATATGGGGAGCCCTATTATATCAAGCCATTAACGTATTGATTGGAGCGCTGAGATCATTGACAATTATTTTGACCCGGATTGCCACGTGCCAGATATGTTCGCAAAGAGGGCGAAATCCCAGTGGCGAGGTGCAGCGATGAATGAGTCGCACCACATTCTAAATAGCTTTTTTTTTGCAATAAAAACTAACCACAGATTTTATAAGCATTTGATGATGTATATATATATACAGTGTATCTCTAATTTCGGAAGCTTTAGTTAACGTATATACTTGCCAGACTATGGATGGCTTAGTCCATGCAATAGAGAGATTGAACAAACCAACGCCTTAACGTTAACCTTAACATTAGAGGCGTGTGAAGGGATGAGCCACGGACTGAACTACCCAATGAACTAACTGAATGTCACGAATGTGCATGCGTGGTTCTTCCCTTCCCGCCTCTATAACGTTAAGGGTAACGTTAAGGCATTGGCTGGCTCAATCTCTCTACTATCTATATGTTTAATGTTTTAGTCATATGACATTAAAAAAATTGTTGAAGGCTCTTATACTCAAGATATGACGACTTCACACTTTAAAATGGTTAATACAAACAGTATTGTTGGTTTTGGATAAATGATACATCATACAGGTCTGCCAATGTCTATTCGAATTATGCATGTTAGTGTTCAGTAGATGCGGAAATTTAACTGATTCAGAGCCATTTATGTGATTATTTTATCTAAAATTCGTTATGCATGTACATGCATGAGGATGGCTATATTTGCACGCTTTGTCAACTCCATCTGAATTCCAGACTTAACCTGTTTTGTGCGCGTGCATAAAACCGTTGTTATCTAATGCGTTTTCATCCGAAATAGCGTTAATTGTTTGTGATTGCTGAAAACATTCGTCGTTGATTTACACTAAATGCATTTTGATCTCGTCCCACGTGAACTCACTCGCAAACCGTCATTAATCATGGACCTAATCTTGACGTACATGCACGTATTTTTGCTTGGACCCCTTGATTTTCGTTTTCATTTGAGAAATGTTCGCGGTGCAATCAACTATTTATGACTCGTTTAATTAATGAGAGGGAAAACTGGAATTCATATTTAATTCATTAACGATGTTTGACATAAATCACCGAGCGCCTTGTAGCCATGGTTGCTTGCATCTAGTATATATCCCTTCTCTTTTTTACCCATTTTCCCTTCTTACAATATTATCATGGCGATGAACAGCCTCTATATTATACATACGCGCTTTGGGACAGACAGTTTGATGAAATAAGGCTGTTAAACTCAATTGTTTGCACATGCATTCCGAATGTAGCTTCATCACGCCTTAAAACGATGTTGCTAATGTTGACTTTTTAATTTGTTTTGTTTGTTTGTTGTTCATGCAATGTTGAACTAATAATTTTTCATTTTTTATTTACAGGTAAGTTCCTGTTTTGGTCATTTGGTTCATTATTAATAATGGAGTGAATTGTCGAGTGTTGAAATGGGTATTAAACGGTAGGATAATGATTAATTATAGCCAAACTTCTTCGATGCAGTAGGCCTATATGGTTTGCGACTGGTTGTTTTAACATGCCGTCGTGCAACGCCTGCAACCTCTTGCGGAATGTAGTATATAAAGTTAGACAACGTCGGTATTTAGGCCAAGCGTATATACGCATTTTATGAAACCTTGTAACGTTGACCACCAGCGCAGTTAACATCCTGTATATGATGCAAATGTGAATAGATAGCATAATTCAGTTTAATAAATAATAGTTTGAAATGTTAGCCTAGCCGTTTAAAATGTGGGATCGGCTCTCAAATTTGGACATTTGGATGCTTCTGTCGACCAACGCCTATGTTAGAATAACATCCTCATGTGCATCTTTAATTTATATTTACCAGATATATATATCTCAAAAGGTCATTCGATTTTTGGTGTCATTGTATTTACAAAGACAGATAAATAGAAACCTTTGATAAGCCTATACTTTTATGTGACTGGTCCCACCAACCTATTTTAATGCTCGTTAACGTTAATTTAGTGCTCATTTATTTGGAATGCAACTACGTATAATGTGAGTAACAAACTTTGAATTAACATAGCAGGTGGTAAAAGCTTTGAATTATAGTGATACGCAGTTAATTAAGCGACTGTCGTAATTACCTTCAAATATTATACATATACAGGTGCATAATATTTGGTTTTGCATACTTCTGAAATTAAATTGCTCCAAATATTTACTTTTGGCATCTTGTCTCAAATAAGCGGGAAAAAAACCTCACTGGATGTTGGTTTTATGTTAGATTTTCAGAAGTAAACGAATGTCTGGATTAATCGGAATCCCATATATACTTCTTGCACTTTTCTTATTCGCACCATGCAGTGCTGGTCGTCCAAAAATCCTGTTTGGGCTTACCATGCCGACCAAGTTTTTAATTTAAATGTGAAACTCATGATTTTTTCTCGCATGGCAAATGGTACTGCGGCGCTGTTGTTGATGAGCTTATTGTTGAGCTGGATGTGGAGGGTCAAAGGGCAGCCGGGTGGGGCCGGGGGTATTTCAGGTCCCAGGGAATTGACCGTGCGCCGCTCAATGCCGATGTTGAGAAAAGGGCGGAGCGCATGCCTCTCGTTATTCAATACCTGGTTGGGTTTTTTTCCTTCTCTGGTTGTTGTTGTTTCTTGGCCCCTTGCTTGGCAACTATTTCGTTCGACCATGCTGATGATGGGTCACTCCTTCCCTTCGCTGGTCACCTCCACACTCATTACACGAGTCCGGCATCCTGTTTAGTTATCGATTACATTAACATTATCTGAGAATCGTATTCTCACCTGTTAATGAAGGGAGCATGACGCATCAGTATTAAAGCCGGTGGTGGGACCCCTATGTCGGTCCCGATCCCCGGTGGCCATGCTGGTCCCCCGACCCACACACACTCCATCACCTTACCCCACGGGCTGAGCTCCCCCACCCCCACCCTAACGTCACCTTTTGTGGCCCTCGTATAGACGCACAGTCGGCGTTTCGACGAAATGGTATACATTGATGTTGGTTGATTCAGAGAAATTCTCGTTGCCTTCTATTGTTGTCATTTGATAAATAAATATTTGTTTATTGAGGCTCCCAATGCAACACAGGGTTCTATGATCAACTTTCGAAATTGGGCTCTGGGGGCACCCTCATCTGTTGGCCCACTCCTAGAAATCGGAACCTCTCTGCACTGCTGACCTTGTTTTTCCCAAATGTTTGTGTGCACAAATAACAGGCCTTGGCATTGATTTGTTTTATGCAAGTGCATTGCATTATGTAGATTTAACTGAAATCTTAGTAAGAGCTGTGGGTTCTGAATTAACTAGTCGAAATGTGACCTAACCATCATTTTAGAAGACATAGGTTTGTGTCTCCAAATTTGTGTAATACTGTGATGCGATTGTAATTGGGGGAGGGGGCATTTGGCCCTATATTCCATTTTTACCAAAATAATCTTTTAAGTAAGAAACAACTTTCTGTAAGAATTGAATTTTGCCCCAATACAAAAAGCTTCACTGCAATACACCACAGTCCCTCAATATACACGTGATTTCTGGACCACCCTGTATACAGGGTAGGGCACAGACGTAAAATGAATTCAAATAGTGATATGCAGTGTTTTCGTTAAGCTTATTTCAAATGATTGCACGTCCATCAAAATCTGTAATCAGCTATTTCCAAAAAAGTATTGAACAACATAACGAGATGTCGACAGAACTATAGATATCTCTGAGAGTATTGAAAGCCACCCTGTAGAAGAAAATATCACTTATTGTAGTAGGGATACTGGGAGTCTCCCTCCCTCTCCTAAACACCCACGCCTTTTCCCTATTTTCAGCCACAAAAGTATCCTCCCTCACACGTGGCTTAACCCCCTAAATCGAGTTCAGTCGATGGGAGGGGGGGTCATTGAATCGTAATTGAATTACCCAAAAATATTGTATTTTCCAATCACTCCATATCGCGCAGGAGTAATAGGAGTACCCACTTCCCACCGAGTTACTTTTCGTTTAATTTAATTTTATTATTATTGTAGCCAATTGGCATGAGCGTTTTTTTGGCTGGGGAGTGCAAATATTCCGTGCTTCTGATGATGAATTTCCATCTGATATTTTTTTTCTTTTTTTTTTTTTGCATCGCTTATTAGAAAATCGAAAGTTGTTTTAAGCTCGAGGTGTTTTGAGAGGGAGATAAACTTATCAAATCACAATTAAGTTAGGCGAAATGAGAATTTTATCGGAAATTGCTAACGAGAAGAGTCGAAACTTTGCATGGGTGACTCTAGATTAAGAAAGAAGGCGTGTATATACTTATGACTCCTTGAAATATAGCAGAAGTTGAAAAGGGTACAGTATATGTTTCCCCATGTTTGCTAACCTTGATTGGGATTTGGTGAACTTTAATGTTTCTAAAATTGATCTCTGTAGCTAGAAGTTTTAAACTTTTGCATTAAAGCCATATGGATTAAATGACAGATTATCATACAAGTGTACAGCATATTTAGACCCACCATGTCGACAGTACATTGCGATGTTCCCCCGTCTGTTCCAATTATTTCCTATAATGCAATTAACGATAATTTGTTATAATTTTATTAAAATGTTATTTTAACTTAGTTTTTGCCTAACCTGCTCTAACTTAACCAAATAAGTGGGACCCTGCAGTACCACAGCATATGTACATGTACAAGTGCAGTATAAAAAACATTCCCAGGTTATGCCTTAATTCATGGGCAATTTTTGGTCTAAGTCTATTTAACATTGTTTATTGCAAATATTCCAAAACCACAGCTGGAATGAGTTTGTGTTCGTTGTTAACCAACCGCATCAAGCTAACGATAGTTTTAACGGTGGGGGTTATTATAGGTCTTGAAAAACTAATATTTATTTTGGACGTTGCTTTCGCTTTGGTGTGTAACTTGGGAAAGGAAACTGAGGTTTTGGGAGTGTTCCTGTTTTTTTTTTTTTTTTTTTTTTTTTGTGTATGTTTTTTTTTTCTTACTGGACTTGGGAAAACAAATTTTCAAGCTGTGGTCCCTTGTTTCTGTTCACCTTTTCACCCCCACACGTATTTTCAGTGGTTTTTTTACGATACATGGCGTCGGTTCCAGACGAGTTTGGTATTTGAAGGGTTCCTTACAATAATAACAATAAACGTCCAACTTCTTGGATGTGACATTTAGGGGCACTTCATATGTATAGGATGACGACAAAAGCAAACACGACGTCCCCCTTATTCCCATTTGCTTAACCTCCTTCTAATCTTTGGGATATTAATTTAAATATTTAGAACAAAACTGGTGTTTCTATTGAGTAAAAAAAAAGTTGATAGAAATTTAATTTCCAGTAAATTTTAACTGAAATTTCAACGAAACTTTTGTTTTGAAGTTGCACCTAATGCATTCGCAATTGCAAATTGGTTCATAAATACGATTTAGTTCGATGGTTGCAACATTTGGTATATAGTTTAAGGAACTTATAAGAATATACACTTGGAATAGTTCTAGCATGGGAAAATATAGTCGGTCCATGCTCTTATCTCATTTTTTATTACTTCCCACAAAAGTGCAAATTTGAGTGTTGTGATAATGTTGCTTTTACCTATTTTATGGAATGCCCCTGCGGATAGCCTTTGACCTCACGCCGTCTGCAAGTTCAGGCGGCTATGGCAAAAAAAAAAACGTTCTTCACCTCCCCCGACGAAGGCGAAACTTTATTATTTTTATCAGAGTAATGTGAGCTGCAACGCTCCGTATCTGTATCATCTCTTGATAAAGAGAGCATGTATACAGAATCGTGCATTTTTTTGTGTTTTTTTTGTGTACGTGGAATGGCGTTGTTGACAGTGTTGAAAGAGTTGAAATTATGGATTCCTTCCTTGGCTCCACTGGCAACCTCGAAGCATAAATCTTCTGCACTTTCATAACAGTCAGTTAGGACGACCCAGCTCGCTATTTACATTTCGCACTTTATGACTTCCCAATATAGAGGTCAATCTTCACATTAACACATGCAGTAACAAACCTTGTGCTTGTCGAATTGTTTGGGTTACAGCCAATCTTCGCCCTCGCACTGCCATGCAGACGTCCAAGTGTTGAAATCAACTTACAAATGGTATAGCAACATCCTTTTTCCACACTATCATCATTTATCTATTTCCATTCTTTGGAAATGACAAGATGGTTTGGCGTGCGTTTCCCTAAAAAAAAATATAATGATACTAGTTATTGAATGATGCGTTTACATTTCAACACAAACTTCTGACTTATGTTTGAAGTCAATTTTTACCAGGGAGCACAAGCTCTTTTTTGTTTCAATTTTTAATTATTTATTTGACAGTCTTTATTTTCGGTATTATTAACGAACGGAAGTGTAACGGCTAACGGCTGTGAATCGGCTTACGCGGCGGTGTAAGTGCTGTGTTAAAAACGACGAAGCCGAGTCAGTGATACGGTCGTAGATTTCTTAACTATACTACCGTTTTATGAAAAGTTGACGTAAGCCGTTATACCGCCACGTAAGCCGATTCAAAGTCGTTAGCCGTTACATGTCTGCTGAAGTTATCCCCTAATACCGAAATATACTCAAATATTATACCATGATACGCCATGATTTGTTGACTGCAAATTTAGCAATGATCAGAATGAACCTTGAAGTAAACCATGCGCATAGTTATGTCGTTGACGGCATCACGTGGCTTTCAACTCATTGTGCAAATTCCGTAAAATTAGACTGGTGGTACTGAGAATAGCACAACCTATATTGTTGGTGAACGATCGTATTTGACTCATCTTAGAAAATTGCGATGCCCCTGTTTCCGGCACGTGTTTGCTGGTTAATTTTCTTGTGTTGAAGTGTTGTGATTCTTATAAGGATATTGTGAACAGGTATACGGGCTTTCTGAAGAATGTGTTAATGGCAAAGTTATCAGTCATGAACCGAGTAGGAGGATGCTTTATGAACCTTGGCCGCATATTCTTCGTCGGCATTTCTGCACTTGACAATTGCTCTTTTGTTCATTTTCAACCCTTTCCTTCCTCAATGAAATAGCCATTAAACGGCCAAGTGACGACGATTTCGAGCACACTTTTAAGAATTTCGAACAAAAGGAGTGTTAAAATGGAGGGTCTATAAAAAGGCCGCATCATGAAGTTTTTGAGGGGCTCGGGGTTGCATGGATGACGAGGGCAGAAAAGAAATCGTGATACGGGACCCCGGTGTATACCTTCTCCGCAAATTTTTCCCCAATCTCGAACATCCCTCATTTCCATAATTATGGTAATTAGTCAATTAGGTGTGAGTCGGTGCTTTTGTTTGCAAACGTTGCCTAACACGATGCCACAAAACGATAAAAGCGAAGGCAGTTTTCACCTTCCAGCGTCAACATGCTCTTCTCGGGTTGCGATGGGATGGGCAAATGTGTTGTCCATATATGCAGTTTTAAGTATTTCTCAAAAAGTTCTTTTTTGGATGTGGTCACGGAATGGATTTCATTCTAGCTGAAAACAGTGTGCGCATGCGTACAAGCAGATTTCCAGAAAATTCTATCTCAATCGGTTGGAATCTGTTTGAAACTATACAGTTATCCCCCGACTTTTGGAAACTTTTATCGGTTTTTTAGCCCTTGCTGCCTCTATGCCGATTTAATGAAATGGTTTCGATAGCGTGTATAGCTCCTGTTTTATATGATAATTTGAATAAAACAGCAATTCATCAACCACATTAATTAATCAGGAAAACGATTAAATTTGAAGTTGATATCCTAGTTGCTATATGACGCAAATTAGAGAGCGATTGATTTAATAATCTTTATTTTATTTGATGCATTCCGGGATAACTTCATTTCAAATACTAATCTTCAATGAAAATTGATTTTGAAATTATGGAATGATCGATACTGTAAATTATAAATGCTGATGTGCTAAATGACCACGCAAGCGGAGGTCTGCTGTGTTAGGTTACACTCGTATATTATATATTTTCATCGGCATTTTATACTTAACTTAACGATAACGGAAGAAAGGGAGGATCCACGCATTGAACTACCCAATGAACGTAATGGGTGCGCATGCGTGGTTCTTCCCTTCCCGCCGCTAAAGTTATGGTAAGCTTGTATAAAGACATGTGGCGTACGAAAACTGTCTATTATTTAGGTCAAATTTACTTTAAATTACAGTACAGATGTGTCGCAGTAAACCTTAATGTGGTTCTGCAAACCTTTGATGGCTTGTGAATTGACTTCAGAACATTTTTACTAAAACATTTCAACACCCGGTTTTGGTCAACGAATGCCACGAGTAAGGTCCTTACACCACTAAAGGGTGCCCAACTGGCATGAGGGTAATTAACCATAATCATATGCTAAGTTTTTCAGGTTCAGAACTTTGAAATTGCCCAACATGCGAAAATTCAATGTGTTGCGTGTTTGCACATTTCACTCACGCCACAAAAATGCTCTTTATTATTTTTTTTCATCAATATCGAAGAAATTGAAGAAAGGCATGTAATTGGACCCGAATCGGCAAACTATTAAAGGCACCTTTCTTTCTGACCCGCTATTTCTTAGATTACATTGTGTTTTTGGTTGTTGCTCTCCCATTGCGTGTGTAAGCATGGGGTTTCGGGTTCCCTCGGGGGGGCCGAAGGCTGGCGAAACCCCGAAACCCAATACTGCACGCTGGCTGGTCTTCAACCACCCCACGACTGCCAAATAGTATTTGCTCTACGTTGATGGGGGTTGTGTGCTGTTGCGGTTGGCAAAATCCAGCAACGACTTGTTTGCCATCGTTTTGTATAATTACGCCTCGCGTAGTTTCCCCATCTGCCACTACTAATAATAATCGATTCTTCCCGACGTACTTTTCTCTCTCTTTTGTTGTTATTATTGTCAGTTGGAGTGTAATTATTATCACCCTTCATCGGAGCTGGCCTTTGGTGCCCTCCTCCCTCTTTGTTTTCTTATCTGGAGCAAACCATCGGTTATGGAAAAGAGAAATGGCCCCAGGGGGGTTAACTGGACCTTTTAATGGATCTGCGGATATATTCTCCACCGTGAAGGAATGGAGCGAAATGGGGGTGCTAGGAGGTTGGGGGTGGATAAATGAAGTTTCTTACCAAGATATGGCCCATTCTTGAGTAGCAGTTGTGTTTTAATGCAACATTCAGTTCTTGTATAAAGCGATCATGAAACATTTCGTGTTGTTTAAATTCGCCGATTAAACAACGGGACCTATGGAAAAATATGGTCACATTTTTGTGTTCTTGTAGAAAATCCGCTGAGATATAACCACAGTTTTAAAATTTTAAATATTATGTATGTTGTCACGGAATGGATTTCATCCTAAACTGATTTGGATAAATTTAATATGCGCATGCGCACTAGCACATCTCGCACAAATTATAGCCAGATCGGCTTTTAGCTAGAATAAAATCCATTCCATGACTATACAGCCAATTAAAGAAGAATTGTAGCCTCGATGACACAACATAAACTTAATTTACACTTTCGTTTAAAATGTATGCAATTACAACGAGTTTTTCTCAACATTTAAGGCCGCGTTACTAATCGTGAATCGCGAAAGTACTACAGTGCACTTTGTAAGTTCTTTTTGGTATTAATAGGCATGCATGTCTTTGTATCACGTCGTTATCTAAAATATTTAAATTTTAAATCCAAATGTAGTTATGTTCAAATTAGAGGATGAGGTGTACTTTATCCAACTAATGCCAAACTCCCTCCTTTATCAAAGCTATTAACGTTATACAGTATCGATAATCGGATTTAGTCGCTGTTTTTGCTAATCTGGGAAAGCAATTTACAAAATGTCATGGAATTCTCCATGGCAGACTTCAATAACAAGTTTCGTTAGCAAATAATGTATGAATTTAAGCTTACTGCCTGCATGGTAACTAAAGATTCTGTTGTGCGGCGGTCAAGTGGATTCTCAGCCGAATACCACGAAGAATTACAGGAAGAAGTGGATCGCCTCGAGGTATTAATGCGAAAATATTCTAATGTTGTTGTTTGGACGTAGTTTTATTTTTATTTTAAGAGCACGTTTTATGGGGATGATTGCTCGCTTCCTTTTTTTTTTCTTCATAAAATTCCATGAAAAAAATAATAAAAAAAACGGATAAGGAATTCGGATATGTATTGACACGCAAACGTTGAATATGGTAGACAACAAGTTGGGCAACATATAAGGATTTGCAATACAGCATATCGAACCACAGTACTAATTCTTTCACGTGATTCTTCATGGCAAGTGAATAGACAGTTTGAGCATGCCAACGTCTTTATACTTGCCTAACTTTAATGGCGGGAAGGGAAGAACCACGCATGCGCACCCATTACGTTGAATTAAATCATAGGGTAGTTCAATGCGTGGCTTCTTCCTTCCCGCCATTAAAGTTAAGGTGAGTATAAAGACTGGCATGCGAAAACTGTCTATTTGCTTAACAACGTTACTACGTGTATTGTTTGAAAACTTCGTAGCCTGTTATAAATACGAACAACAAGTTGTGCAAGCCACGAACTTTTCAAGCACCCCTCTTGTAGGAACATGTTAAAAAAGTCATGTGTGAATTTTGAAACCACTTAAAATTTCACCCAAAATGTTCATGTTTCAGTGAGCCAGCAACGACCCAAGTCGACTAATTATTATTTGGGAGAATGGCTTCACACTACTTTTTTTTTGTCGGTGTCGCTTGTTCCGGGTCAAAGGTTTCCGTTGCCACTCAGTAAATTATCTTCTGTAGAGCAACCTGTTACTTGTTACTCCCATTAAAACCATCGACAGCTCGTAACCATGTCGCCACTTTGGGGGTGTCCTTTTCCCATGGCCGCTAATAACTTATCCCTACCCCTTAAACTCTTTGCTCTCCCAGAAAGACGACTCTCTATAGAAACATGTTATAAAGCTGGTAAAATCGGATAAAACTTCTGGTTAATCTGGTGAGAATATACTGTCGAGCCTCTGGAATGGACGATCCGTGGACAGTTGTGTCGTCTGGGCAACGGCACGTGGGAGGGAAAAGAGGATATAAATTATCTGAAACGAAGGGGAAAAGAGGAAGATTGAGAGTGGGATAATGTTACGTAGCAACCACGGAAGTCGTTTCTTGATTTATATGTTGTTGGGATTTAAAAGTTGACCATATGACTAGTTACTGCTGGGAAGTTTTAGGTTCTATTATTTCTATCCACAAAATTGTACTAACCATATAGCAACAGTAAGCATGCTTGCTGTTTCACAAGGTCTCATGTAACTTCTGATAGATTTTCCATTAAGTCCATTGGTTGACTTTCATGGCATTATAGCATTTGAGGGACCTGTGGAAGATTGTAGGTCTTCCCCTATTCTTCTTTTTAGAGATCTTGCAATTGAGGATAATGTCCATTGCATGGTATCCATCAAGAGAGAGGGTCGTCATGCACTTTGGGACCTGTGGAATATTAAGGGTCTCTTTTTCTTCAATTAAGGATGGAGAAATCCAGCAATTGAAGATTATGCCCATTGCACGGATTTGTCCATTGTTTGGACAGTGTCAATTGTATTGCCACAACCATAGCCGAGTGTATATACATTTTCTTTGGGTTTCTTGGGGGACCTGTGCTCGAAGCCAGGGACCTTGAATGTGGCTTCCGATATATTCTCTTCAGCTGTTTGAGGATAGTTCCTTTAAAAATTGGCCAAGGCATATATTATTCCGCGTGACAAATAAACGTTACAGCCACAGCAAACCGCTGCTAGCAATGCAGTCGTCTTGAAAGGTTTTTCTCGTAAAAGTCATCCTTGTTTTTCGTCGAGGGGCGAGTGGACGCATTCCAGGACCTTTTTAAAAATAAAACGTGAAAGGCGCATCCTCTTCGTCTATGGGGTGAGACGACGTCTGCCGAAAAATTGCGTCTAACAGCAAAAGTTATCTTCCGCGTCGCACGAAATAGGTGGCGACGAATTCCAATGAGAAATACAGTCGATTCCGCTTAATCTGGACACATCCGGCGGAGGCGTTTTGCCCCGATTAGGCGGCTGCCCAGAAT
>JAUJYV010002090.1:0-13898 GCA_033995625.1 Ophyiulus pilosus
AATGTCCTAAAATTTCATCTAAAAAAGTCCTAAAAAGTCCTAAATATTGAATCTTAAAAATTGTTTGCCACCCTGATCCAAGTTTTCCCTATTTTAGACCCAACTCTTCCCTAGTTGGCGGGAAAACACGTTCCATTATTGAAATCCGGCGCCATCTTTACTCTTTGGAAGTTTACATATTTGAGCATCCCGTTTCGAATTTCTAGTTTGTTTTTCTCTGCGATTAAAACTGCAGTGATTACGCTACATTTTTTTGTATGCACATTCGCGCCCTGTTTGAGAGTTTCAGGGTTGGGTGAAGAGGGGGGGGGGAAAGAAATTCGTCCCCTGAAACAAGCAAACCTGTTGAATTTGAGATTGGAACGTGCAGGTTTTTACCTGTCTCGTATAAGCCTGTTGCCCTCACCTGTAGGTAGTAACCTCTTCCTTCTCCGGCTCCCTCCTCCCCTTTAACTTTACCTTTTTCCCCTAAGGTAAAAATCAACCATTTGTAAGTCGTTTTTTGAAAAGGTGAATTTGCAACCACGTCGGACAGAGCACTCATTTCGGAAAGGAGCACGGTGTGGACGGACGGGTTATGCCAAGTGTGTATGTGTTTGGTGCTACGAAAACTGCCATCCGGTAGCTAGCGAAAATTGGCAAGGATTATCCACTTTTTTTGGAATACATGCCCATTTCAAACTAAAAAAACCTCCAAAACGGTTGTGTGAAACTCGGGTTCGGGTCGGGACTATTTATCCAATGGTTTTCAAATGGAAAAGAACACGAGGTTGGAGAACGCGCCCTGTGCCCATCTCCTTATTACTTCTAGGCGCTTTTCTTTGTTTAACACAGGTAAGAATAACGAGTTTCAAAGTGCCCCAAGACGATTAACACGAGCATGTTAAGTTAACGAATTAGCAACGTCGAATTGATTAACCGGCGTGTTTTTCATTGGGCAGTGATCCAAGTTGAAATTCAACTGTCTGGTAACTAGACAGTGATGAGAGGACTAGTCAATTTTGTTTGAATTTGAGAAGTTTGCTAAATCACTGTTAAGAGATTTTACCATCTGTTTTAACGTGGCCTTAATTGTAATTTATGCACTCAGGACAGTTGGTTTTTTGTTGTTGTTGCTTGTTTTAGGAGTATGACAAATTGCCATAATTGGTTATGCAAATGTAAACTTACCAATAAAACATGTAGGTTTTGGAGTCAACAAAATTCCACTTGTTGTAAACATTCAAATTTGAACCGTTTATGAGAAAAAATTTAAACGAACGTTTATGACATTTCCGGTAACGTTATAAAAAAAAAACCTGTCTTTTTATGTCTTGGGAATAAATACTCAACCGGTGCACGTCATTTTTCATTTTTGTAAATTATTATTTCCTGATTTAATATTTTTTTGTTTGTTTATTTACAGGCTAGCAATAATAGTTTATTCGAATGTCCTGAAGGTAAGTTGAAATTTTAACTTTTTATACATTAAGTTCTAGTTGAAACGTTCAGTTGCACAAGTTCCATAAGTTCAAAAAGTTCCATAAAACGTATCCCATATGTTTGTTTTGCAAAGTATTTATTGCTGTAAACATTATTCAAAATCACAGATTTTGGGTAAATCAATAACAGATCACATGCTTAACCATATAATTTTTTTGAAAATACCAACAAGGTGCATTTTGCTGTGTTTTTCCTGATTGTAAGTTGGAATTTTAACTTTTTATAGACAAAATTCCTGCAATCTAATTTTTGATTTCCTTAAATATTAACAATCTAATCATCAGTTTGTTGATGGTATTTTTGGCGCCAGGTTACCTCTGCATGAACATCCGTTCCAGACTAGACTTTCTCTAAAATATACCTGAGGAAGTAATGCACCATCGCACTTGATTCAGTACCTAAAATTCCTCTTTCTTACTTAGTCAAACGGAACTGCCCCCAGTATAATTTTCCAGACAAGAAACTTTTCCATGAATATTTTAGATTTATTACAGTCTCGGTGGGTTCCTAAAAGGAACGTCCCCTCCCAATAAAGCCAAAGTAAGCCGGCCCTAAAGTCATTACAGATGACATGCCTAAAATAGGACACCAAACTGACAAATTTTCAAGTCATCCTGGATGTTTTTAGAACGATAAACTTGATCAAAATCAGCATTAGCGAGGAATAAATTAACATGTGGATAATTAAATAAAGGTGATTGCTCGCTGTGTTAATTTTCAATCACACTGCTCGAATTAATAATTCATATTAAATCCATACTTAGTATTGATGCCCTCGGTTGATACTTACGTGATAACCCAATTTAATAACAATGATTACACATTGTACATGTTCAAATTATTAATCACGACTAAATATTCACACGAATTTATTAATTGCCTTATACTAATTTAAAATGTAGTTATGAAGATGATGTTAAAATAAACGAAAATTGCCACTTGTTGCAACTTTATATTTAGTATCGATTCACAAATTCAAATGATTTTTGATGAGTCTGACAAAAATGTATTTAATGACATAATAATTATGACTGTTAATGAATAGGAGTGACATACAAAAAACAACAAAAATTCAAGTGGCAAATGTAATGTAGGTAAATATTTATTTTGGACAAATAAATCCAACTCTTCTGTATTATTGCACAGTTGAAGTTCCTTACGACTCGTTCACACGATGCGATGCGGTTTTTTTGACTAATCGGAAATTACACTGAATACGTGCTAAACCGGTGCAGTGTTCACACACTATTCAGTTTCGAATGTTTTGTGTTCCAATTTTCTATATAAATTTCGAATTTCATCACGTGCCTCATTTTTTCGAATGTTTTGTGTTCCAATTTTCTATATAAATTTCGAATTTTATCACGTGTCTCATTTTTTTACCATAATAACCGTACATGTCGTTCGGTTTTTAGCGACAAGACCGAATTGCACAAATAAACGAATCGGGAATTAATCCGTACGCGGAAAGAGACGTATCGTGTGAACGTGCAGATAGAAAAGCACGCGCCGCTGAAGAATTCGGTAAAAAACCTCGTGCGACAAATTAGCCGATACGGCCTCGTGTGAACGAGGTGTTATCTTTAGATATTGACTATGGGAAGAATTACTTTTTATCAGAAACGTATATAACAAGTCAATTGAAATTCATTATTCCTGCAAGAGTGCAAGTGAAAGTCTATTAACGACACGGATTATTCCCTAGCTATGTATTTTGATACACGAACCGTGTCAATGGACTTTCGCTATATAAACGTAAATAACGACGATGATGATGATGATGATGATAATAATAATAATAATAATAATAATAATGAAAATAATAAACTGCTGCAGAGAGCTACCCACCTCTAATTCTCCTTAATGACACCTTTATATCTTGTCACACGAAATCGTCCATTGAAATAGAAATTTTCTTTCCCATAAACAGGTTCTTGTAGAAATTATATTTTGTAGTGAAGTTTGCATAAAACAGTTTTGGAATGTAGCAAATATCCCAAAGTTTGTTTTAAAAAAATATTTATAACCTTATCTTTACGTGTGGTTTAACATATATTTTCCTGGCGTTAAAATTCTGACATTAGGAAACCCACCTTGGAAAAACCTGTCATATCTGTCGGAATTCCTTCGACTTTTTCATTAATTTGGTAGACCTTCATTTATTGCTGTCCTCGATATTTGGCGGTGGCTTTCATGTGAAAACAAAATTATAATTGAGGGCTTTTTTCAACATTGTCAATTTTAGGTTTAATCAATTTGCATGTGAAGGGCCCTTGTCAATCACAAAATTAGAATGTTCTATTCCCCCCCTTGTATTAATTGTAGTAATTACGAGAATGTTTCTAAGCCGTCTATAATATAACCAAATTCTAATGTTAGTTTTTTTTAAACTGCTTGACTATAATTATATGTTCCCATATACGCAAAAGGTGAAGTTTATTAATTGTTTACCCAAAATTATCATTTAGAATTTAAAAAAAAACATAAACTGCAGTTTTAGATCATTTATCACATTGCATCAGAATGCAGATTACACACTCTTATTTTTATGAAATATTATAAATATTGTTTAATATTAGTATTACTGTTGTGTATATCGTGCAAACTCCATCGGCAATTAACTAAAAATCTACGGCTAGGACGTTGAAAATGAACTTTGCCGGGCTTATTGGCCGCCGCCATGTTGTTGTCTTACTCCCTGAAAGCTAGGCACATGTGCATTTCGAAAAACTAAAGGATTTGGTTCCCCTTTGGGAATCGTTATCAAGAACATGTGTATTTCGAAAAACACACAGCATTAGCTGTTCGTAATCATCAACAGTGAGTTTTGGGGCTAAATTTCCCAATTATTCATTCCGTTCAAGCTTGAACTGTATACGATTCCAATTAAAGTAAGCAAAGGGTTAAAAGCTGTTATTTTCTAATTTTTTTCGATTAGATTGGGAGCTGAAAGGATTTTTCTGTTACCGATTTTTCGGAATCAGACATTCATGGAAGGCTGCGGCTGAAATGTGTAAAAGGTAAGATTACTTCCTTAATTTTTTTTTAATACACAATCTGATGTAATGCTACAAGTCGTTCAGTGAATACCCTTAAATTCCATTAAAAACCACTTTTTTTATTAAAAAAAAAGAAGAAAGAAACAAAAACGTGTCGCAAATTTTGCGTTTCACTTCCTTGAAACGGTCGTCCTGGAACACTTGGTGTGGTGTATAAGTTTTTTTTTTAAAAAACCGTACTGGGAAAAGGTCATCCAAAGGGAGTGTTTCTAAAATCTTGCTCTGAGTGAATGAGTATACCCAATGAAGCATGAAGATAAATATTGTACGGTATTAGGTGTGAATTATACAATCCATAAGTATAGACTGGGGTGTGTTCATCGACCCCACGCCTTCAATGTGCATTTCTTAGCTACCATTTAAATCTTTTCAGAGTTTTAATTGGTTTTAAGTGAAACCGAACGCAAAATTACATTTTGGTGTCAGAGCTGTTTTTACGGTAACTGGTTGTACAATTCGGAGCAGCAATTTTCAATTTTCTATTGAAATTTCGTGTTCAGATCGCACGCCGAGACAAGAAACTTCAAAAAGAATGTAGGAAAGTGACCTCAAAACCATACGATATTTTCTTATCCCCCATTTGGAGGAGAGATAATAAAAAAAACTACAAACATGGACAGGTAAAATGTTGTGTAGGAACTGCACAAGGAATGAAACAGGTTTTTGAAAATGTAGGTCTTCACATCTATAGGGTGCACTGGCGGTCAGTCTAAGCAGGGGGAAGTGAAAATGTGTTTCCCCCTCCAAATGTTTTCCGTTAACATTTTTATGAAAATAACTCCTGAAAAACAATTCCCGCCATTTACTGATGATTTATCAGATGAGATTCCAAAGTCGGTTAGTGCTTCCCAAAACACAGAGTCATGGTGAGCATGATAATAATATCAAGGGTTTTTGGATTGGGGCCTTTTTCTAAAAAGGGGGAAAATGACACCCCTCTGTTGTTCTTCTGAGATGCTAGACTGTATAAGTTAACGAACACTTTCTTTTTTTTTGTCAACATGTTCTTAACAAACAATCGAAACAAACAATAGAGACTATAAATAAATAATTTTATTCCAATATGTTGTTGATACTTTGGATTCAAAACTGCATTAATTTTTATTTGCCATTATTATTTTTTGTTTGACTCGTTCTGTAGCTTTTAATATTTTTGTTTGGCAGGTTTATCGATTTCTTCATTTAATTTAATCGGCAATTAAAAACAAGTATTCCTTATCCATTTTTATTGTTAGAACTTAATTAAAACGTGTTTTACAGCCGGTTGAATTATGTGACATTTTGGCATCATTTTCATATTCATATTCGATGGGAATTACCCTGAATGTGAAGTAAGACTGTAGGGGAGAGTGGGTAGGAATGTGAAATTTTTCACCTTTTTTATTTTTAAAAGGACATATTTACTTTATACTAAGTATTGTGAATATTGTGCACAGTGTTGAAATATTTTCTTATTACTAAAAATATATATATATATATTTAAAATTAACAAGTCTCCATATTGTCCCTTTCCCCTTCACGCAGGAGAAAAGGGATCTCCCCTCAAACTCCTCAAAAGAGGACTTGTATAGTACCATTCCTCCTGCACTGTTGGGTCCCAAACCTCCTACCACTAAAGCTGGGTCTCCACCAAATGAGTCGTGATGTTTCTCCTCAAATGTTGCACAAAAAAATTCAACTTACCACATTTCTTTGGTGAAACGGCAACAATAAGTACGATTCTGAGTTGTATCCACCAAATGAAGCAACAACAACAAAAACCGGGTGCAAGTGAGTCCAGTTTATGGCGCTCCTACCAAGACTGTGTAGCACTGCTGTCTGCACTATTTTTCGAATTTTAAACACGTGGTGAGCTGCTGTCTGCTCTATTTGTCCAACGAAAAACACGTTTTCGTTTAAATTGAGCCGACGGCTGATGGCTGAGCCGAGAGCAGCTACATATTTTTCCTTTGAACTGGACCGTCTCCCGAGCGATTGTGGAAATGAGTCGGGACACACGTTTTGGGAATTGAAAACGCGTCATAATTTGGCACATACGTCACAAATGGGGTAAGGCAACATTTTCAACAGGAAACATTGTGTATACTCAAATGAGTATACTGGTGGAGACTTGGCTTAATTCTTTGTCTCTAACGTTCCATAGGATTAAAAGGACCTGGCATATTGCTAGTAAACATATAATGATATCATAACCATCCTAACTGGTATTAATGTACTTAATATGAAAACATTGCCATTGTAAACTATTGATTTAGAAAAATGTAATATTTGAAGTAAAAACTTACTTTGTGGTAGTGAAATCTCACTTTTCCATCCTGCATTCCTGTGCTTCAACTGAAGGCCACCATTTTACACAAACCAATGCAGGAACACAAGTGCCATTTTGACCCACAAGTGTCAATCTTTTTACACATTGAAGTTTAAAATTATTGGCAATGTCACATTCTTCCAGTTTCCCATTCCTGCCCACTCTCCCCTATCTATTTTTCATATTCTTTAATTTTTAATTAGATATAATCATAGTATTACTGCGTGCCTATCTTGCACAAACCATGTTTTATTTTTCTGTATAATTTACTGAATTTGAAAATTTTAGGTTGATAAAGGCTTATCAGTAATGCATTTTAACCATGCTAAAATGGGTATTTTTTTTCTGATTCATGCATAGGTTGACCTTTCAGTTTCGTGCATGACAGAACAATGGCTATTAGCAAATTTATGAATAGCGTATTTTTGTTTCCAGTGTTTAGGGTGCATGCATAAAAATACAATAAAGCGTGCGTTTTTTATTAAAGAAATCAGTTTTTTTTTTAAAGAACTATGACGCTATAAGGTCGAGACATGAACCTCTATTAAAGATTTTTTTAAACTGCAATATGCAAGCAGGTTTCGATTTTTTGCTCACGGTTTATGATTTCATGATAAAAATAAGTCGATGTAGCTTTACGGTTCACTGTTGTTGTACTACAAAAAAAGCCATGCTTTTGATGAAATTTTCATATGTAGAGGGCTAATGGTTCAACTTTGCCTATTAGGTCTAAAGGTCATGCAGTAAGAACATGCAATTCACTGACTTTATTAGAGAAAATCATTTAACCGGATATTCACATATCTATGCAATATGTCCCGCGCAAATTACAATCGTTTTGAGAACATTATATTTCTCATTTTGTCGATTCATACTAAGCATTAGCGTGCGTGTGTGTAAACATCTATTAGAGCAAAATGTTTGATTAAATTACAATAGGTTTTACACTTCTGAGTGAATGACATGGCCTAGTTTTGAAAGGCAGAGCTGAAATACTGTAGTTTGGCCATTAGATATTTGCCCTAAATTATAGATTGACTGATGGGAATTTCTGAACTGAGACACTGAGGCAGGTTTGTCTTGTTGATCCAAATTTACATGGTGACACCCATCATGTCTTGGACGTGTTGCAAGCTAGCATAATTTGTAGAAACACTCAAACATACTTGTTTCTATCATATATCAGAATTTGACGAGCTTTTTTTGTGGAACGCCTACACATTTTTGAACACCACCAACAATTTTTGACAGAGGAGAAATTTTAATTTTTAAACTTGTGAACATCATAAATTTATAAAGATTGCTGAGATCAGCTGATGGAAGGTGTTTTAGATTTCAAAACGTATGCCCCATGCTGTTTGATATTGGTAATTAAGAGTTGCTTATAAGTACATATCCAAAGAACCATTCTGAAAGCCATTAGTAAACACTGAGAATGATATGCAAATTGATACACCTGAAAGTTTTGAAAATGAAGGACGGTGACAGTGTAGTTAAGAATTTCCTTGTTGTCAGTTGTTGCATTTTTAATATCATGTTGTTCTGTAATCGAATATGATGTTATGGTTAAGTAATTTTAAACCGGATTTTGGAAGACTGGCATGAACTTCATCAAGCCACCATATGACGAATTTTAAAAGGATCATGTTCATCATTTGATTAATGTGTTTTATTTGAATTGGCTAAATTAATGACTATTTAATTAAAATCCTTAGCTACATTTTTAATTCATGTATCAAATTAATCGTTTCTGTTTGTACTCTGGATGTTGTTCTGGATAATGGTGACAAGTTTGTAGAACTGAAAGGCCCAAATGTTCATGAATGGGATAGCAAATATTCAAATGAGACCCTTGAGGACCAAAGTGGAGAAAGTTTCCATGTGAACAGCAGTGGAATTATGAGTCAGTCAGCCCCAAGGACTTGGCAAATTCCCATGGGAAATTGCAGGAATTCTTTTGTTGCCCGTTAAAGACCAAAAGGGAATCAGCCTCAGGTTAATATTGCTGAACCAGGACACAGAAGTAGGTCTCGCCTAACCCAACTTTCGCTGGGGCAGGGAGACCATGCAGTGGTGGTGATGTAACGAACATGGAGAGACTTAGCGGGAGTCCCTGGAAGTTTTCTTTTCTTTGTAAAGGACACTGTTATATTAAGACACTTGTTCACAAATGGGAGAATCAGGCCTGGACAGAGGGCATGGGTGGTAAAAGTACCTTGACCTGTTACAGGCACAAGGCGGGGATTTGGAAAGATGCCTTTTATGATAATTCATATGGGAGTGCATTGCTGTTTCGAGCAAGGGCAGGTTCGCTCGAGACTAACCATCTCGCGAAGTTCTGGACCATCACTGAAACGTGTGACTTGTGTAAGGACGGTACCGAGGATGTTCAGCATGTGATGACTAAATGCTCATCCATGGTGGGATATCGGACAGGCATGGAGGAGGCATCTGTGGAAGAATGGCTGGGTCTCTCGGGTGCACCATATAGCGTGGAAACCGCGAATCGTGCCAAGTGTCTGCTACAAAGGTGGTGGACATTAAAACAAGAAAGCAGCAAATGTTTAGAAACAGGGCATTGTAGCCTTGTGGTAGAGTATAGTTTGGTGCATGGCAAATTGCCCTGCTCCAGCTTCGGTAGCGCCTCCTATTGGAGGGTCCGTCATACAGGATTTGCTACACTTCACTTCACAGCCTCCATGGAATCTGCTTTCCCAGAATACAAGAATAAAACTACCCCCTGTCCAAATTTCAAGATGGGCTAATCCCCAAACGCGTATTAGATAGATTTCTAAATGCACTCAAAGTGGATATAATCTTATGTGAATATGCTTTTCCAACATAATTGCAAGAAATCTTGCTACATTGGCCTAGAAGCGGGTTTATCAAACTTGAAGAAATGTATATTAAGGCATAAATAACTGCACGTAGGAAAGAAACTAGGGTTCTGCCATTAAATGGGATCGTTAGTGGAACATGAAATAGGATTTAAAAGTTATTAGCATTAAGTGGTAAATCATAGCACTTTGGAAAGGTGGAGTTGACCGAAGCAACGATGAACTTATAAGCCATTTACATTATTTGGGTTTCGACCCCCACAATGCCTTATAATGGGAATTAACCGTTATGTTCCTGGGAATTTGGTCAGATTTACAAATGTAGGGCTGCCATTTTCCACTCCTACGACGATGAAGGTGAGACCAGAAATAGTAAAATTTCCACCCATCCAAAAAAATAAGACCTGCACCCATTTAACAAAGTGGGTGGAATTTGAATGTTGAGAAAAATAGTATTGTGGTGCCACACACGTATCATGTCACTATCCTCGAGGAGGGGCCATCTTTTCAGAATTGTCCAGTCTGGTTTTATCAAGGACAGAAAGTAGGAGGAAGTGAAATTTCAAGCTAATATTAACCGAGCGTGACACGTGAAAAATTAGAATTGCTAATGAGCACTCAACCTGCATAGGATGACCAACCATTGACCAGTTTAGACTTATAGGTAGGCATTGTTTGCTCGTGCCACCCAATGACTAACATTAAAAATGTTAACTGTCCGTACATGTTTCTAAAAACCCGTAATTTAAAGAGGCGGATTTGTTCCATGTTTCCGTGCTGAGTTCGCCTTTTTAACCTTGCTTACTCAGTACTAAACATCAGATACAAGGAGCTCAGGTGTTTTGATGCATAGATCAAACCGTTTTACTGTCAGCTAATGTCGTAAACTTAGATGTCATTTTTACATATACAAATTGATATATTACATTTCAGAAACTATTTGAGACAGCACACGGAATGAATTTTGATAAACCAGACTTTGCTTCAGGATTTTTGTTCTGCATTAGGGAGTTTTTGGTGGATGTTCATAAAGAACACAACACGAAATATCCCCTTCAGTCACCCTGGAAACATTTATGTCCCTCATGTTTTGCATTGTGTCATTGACAATAAAATAATAGTAGGATTATTACTACATGCAGGAAACATCTGGACACATATTCTAAATGGATATGTGGCAACATTTTCTGATTAGATTCGTCAACTTTTGAGTATTTTGATTTTCGAGATGGGTACTTTAATGTTTTACAGCAGGGTCGTACATAAATGCAGTGCACGAAACACATTAAATGTTGCAATTTCAATGTTTTTCTTTGTTTAACAGGACACAAAGAATATTTTAATTTATTTCCTAAAAATTAACAATAAAATCATCTAAATTCCAAAAAAAATTGAATAATAAAAGTGAATTTTCCTCAATTTTTGATCACAGCGGACACAAATGTTTCCAATCTGTAATTATTGATCGGGTATCAGAAAAAATTCAAAAAAATTCAGCACTATCAGGGACATGTATATACTTCAATTCTAAAGTTTCGAATTTTTTCACCCATTATTAAAAAAGCGTGACTGAAGGGTATATATTATGCCAACAAAAACATTTAAGTATAATTCTATTTTTGTAATATGCTTATTGGTGAATTACTAGCACACAGCTGTGGCAAGTGGGTCCTGTGGGCCCTTACAACTTTAGACAATATATTAAACATGTTAATGACACTTTAGTAGCTTGAAAATGTAATAGAAAGTTCCAATGTTATATGTAATTTTTTTTGAAAATTTTATTTATTTATTTATTATAAAAATTAGATGATAGCCCTAAAGTTGTGAATGGGCCCCTTTTGTCTCCTTGAAACCCATATTTTAGACTCAGTCTGCATATGCTTATTCTATCTAGATGTATATAGAGGCAATATTTTATCACAATTTATAAATAATGGTATAATGATATAATTAATAAACCAATTTTCTTAATGAAATATGTAATACTTGCTTATTACTAATATGTTAATTCGATATTCTTGCATTTTATATACACTACATTATGCAAATGCAATGATGAATTTCAATAGAAAAATTAATTATGCAACGCCCTATTCAAACTGTCTCGGCCCTTGAAAATAAGGACATTCTTGTTATACAGATGTATGCACTTTTTGGCTTACAACAATGGCTGACCATTCACAAAAGAAGTAATGCTGATGGTCATTTTGTGTTGTATAAGATCACGTCTACTGCGAATAGTGTCGTGACAGTATTTTATTACCCTGCTTGTGGTGGTTGGAAAATGTCAGATGTTTTACAAAATTATGCAATTTTTGTGAACCTCTGAATTTTCAAGATTAGGAATGCGGACGCCAATTTGCAACATGTTTGTTGGTGTGAACTGGGCTTAACGAGCAAAACAATTATTCAAAATGTGTTTGCTTCCAAGTAGTGACCTCTTGCAAGTTCTGCGCGTGGATGACCTATGGCAGTATGACCAAAATAAAAGCGCTAATTTCCGTTCAACGACCTGCACACGAGAATATACTTAATGGAATTTGTTAACCCTATCGAACTTGAATGTCTGATTATTTTCTAGTAGTTTTTTTTTTTTTTTTTTTTTTTCACGGACCAATCATTGCATAATTAGTTTCGGAACAACCGCCCACAGAACATTAAACAATAATACAGTAGGCTAACAGACGTTTCTGTATCTGAAATCAATTTTGAATTGTTCTCGTAGAATAAGGAACCAACATAACAATGAGACATTTATCCTCGTGCGAATTGACCCTCACGACAGCCTCGTATCCTTGAAAAAAAAAATCACACCTTATAATTATGGGTCTGATGACGAGGTATTAAATATGGTATTTGTTGATATGTAATTGCACTAGTTTTATGTGAGTATTAAGGATAATTCTCAAGACGGTCAGTAGAGCATTCTCGTAAAAAAACCGTACATGATTTTTTTGAGGCAACTGCCACCACAGGAAATAAGCTGCATTGTATATTTGGACAAAAAATTCAGAAAAATTCACGGCTTTGTTAGCGTAGTTTTCAATGTTAAGATTTTAATTAATAACTTACTCTATTTCAGTAAAACTTCTTATAAAAATTGGGACACGTTGAGGTCCAGACGCGAAAAGTTATCTATGGGATCATTCGAACGTTTTAATCTTTCTCCAAATTCAAATCTTGTTTCCCATATATTAACGCCTAACGAGCACTCTAGGAGTAGACATAATCACTCAAATTCTTTGACTGAGCTTCGTGCAAAGACGGATGCTTACTATTGGTCCTTCTTTTTGTATGCGATTAGACGATGGAATAGCCTACCTGGTGATTCTCCTGATTTAATAAAAATTCAATCTAACAATGATGTCCAAATCGCTACTGAGGTAGGAGCATTCTCCTGAAATTGGGTACGGGTCCCCTACCATATGGCATTTATTTGCTGACTGTAGGGTACTGAGTTGAATTGAATTGAATTGAAAGAAAAAATGAGTTATCTGTCTGTAGATCACAGCTTCTGTAACAGATTTGAATCTCCACCTTCAATTTGCCTCAGGAAGGGGAATTTCATAACTTAACACAGTACAGACACCAAAGGTTATCTAGGAGGTTATTCAAACGTTGTAATCTTTCTTGAGTAAACAATCACTCAAATCCTTTGACCATGCTAAGACAGCCGCTTGCTATTGGTCCTTCTATTTGCATTCAACTCATTCAATTTAACTAAGTACCCTACAGTCAGCAAATAAATGCCATATGGTAGGGGGGTCGGACCCAGTTTCAGAAGAATGCGCCTACTCAGTAGCGACTTAGACATCATTGTTAGATTGAATTTTTACTAAATCAGGAAAATCGCCAGGTAGGCTATTCCATCGTCTAATCGCATGCAAAAAGAAGGACCAATAGTAAGCATCCGTCTTGACACGAAGCTCGATCAAAGGATTTGAGCGATTGTCTACTCCTAGGAGTGGTCGTTAGGCGTTAATAAATATATGGGAAACAAGATGTGAATTAAGAGAAAGATTAAAACGTTTGAATAACTCCATAGATAACTTTTCACGTCTGGACCTCAACGTGTCCCAATTTAGAGAGTGGATCATTTCTGTCACACTCGCAGAATGTTGATAACTGTCCATAACAAATCTGGCTGCCCTACGCTGGACCATCTCTATATCCTGAATATGAACCATCCTGTGAGGGTTCCAAACAGGC
>JAUJYV010002091.1:0-13895 GCA_033995625.1 Ophyiulus pilosus
GGGCACCTGATAAAAAATATTTGTAACGCAGCTTATCCTCTTTCACGTGCCCCACTGCACAATTCTTGCCTGAAATTTACATGGTGGCTCCAAGAACGTTTTCACTGTTGGAACGTATTTAACGCGATGTAGACAG
Source organism: Ophyiulus pilosus (assembly GCA_033995625.1). Lineage (NCBI taxonomy): Eukaryota > Metazoa > Arthropoda > Diplopoda > Julida > Julidae > Ophyiulus > Ophyiulus pilosus. The sequence goes on from JAUJYV010002091.1 coordinate 137, forward strand.
TCTGCGCATGCCGGAAGGAAATTGAATATAACGGAGCTTTATGTAAATACCGTCCGTTTAGGATTATAATCACGTGACTGGTGGACGGAGCCCAATCGTCAACATTACCTGCTAACACTCACTATACATGCAATTTTAACCGTGATCTTATGCGTTCCGATCATCGGTTAATGGTTAGAATGATCGGGGAAGAGTTTGATTTGACTCACACCACCGTTCATCAGATTTTGATCAATGAATTGGGGATGAGAAAATTCTGTGCAAAAATGGTTCCAAAAATCTTTGACAGAACCAAAAGAACATCAGGAAGGAAAGGTGCCTTTAGTTTTTGGAATAGATTGAAAATTATCCCCATTTTCTGGAAGGTGTCATTACTGGTGACGAGTCTTGGGTGTTTGAGTACGACCCGGAAACCAAGCGCCAGAGCATGGAGTGGCTCACTTCAACCTCTCCAAGGCCCAAAAAAGCAAGAATGAGCAAGTCGAAGGTTAAATGCATGCTGATTAGCTTTTCTGATAACCAGGGAATCGTCCACAAAGAGTTTGTGAACCTGATAGCACACAGTTGCTCAAAATTGATGTCACTCATTTTTAGAACGCACTAGGAAAAACTGTTTCACAGAAAAAATTGCTAGGGACAAACAAATGACTCAAGAAAGTTCAAACTCGTACTGAAGGCGCATCACATGTTCATCTGCTGCCTCTCCCAAGTCACGCATCCCCATTGTTGTCAGATCGAACGCTACGTTGCCAGTCTCATTACTTAATTTACACATCTTGTATATACCCATTTATGGACAAGCACACTATATGTTGATATAAATGTATATCTGATATGACATTCATCATTTATACACCAGTGGACTGTATATCTTGATCGATAAAAGAGACTATTAAGGACACTGTACTTCTAGCGTAGTATATCAATAAGAAGTCTATAAACCTAGATGGCAAAAACATTGAACTCTCATGACAAATATACGCGGTATCAAGAGCGACTCCATGGAAGGTTCTCGAGAATAATCTGGTTGCAAGCAGAAAATATATAATTAGTTTGTTATGAACAAACAATGTATCAGTAACCTAAAACTAAAGCGGATTTGAAGGTCAATAATCATAATAATCATCCGCTTTCATGAATAACTGTAAGATACAGCTTTGTAAAGACCAACAGACGTAGATGGGAATTGTGTTGTTTGTACCGTGTAACTTAAAAATAGATTAACAAGCAAACTAGAAATCCAAAACAGGAGAACGTTTTCCCCAGTGGCTACAACTGATTTAGTAAACAGTTGAGGTTAACCAACTTATGGGAAATCAAATTTCTGAAACCCTGCTGTGAAAACTTTGTGTGGATAAAATAAGAATTTGTACAGCTTTAATTGCATTGAAATATATCATTTTGTACCATTATTAAGATAAATTTTTTAAAACTTGTATTTAGCCAACGTTAATAAATGGGCATACATTGGCTATTTTCACATCTAAATGGACAGTAGGCCATCATCCTACACAAATTTATCAAACTGAAATATTGTAAAAACTATACAATGCATGTTTTTGATATTATTCATACAGTTGTTGAAAAATAAATTCGGAAAACTGAAATCCTAAGATGCTTTTGGTGCCAACTGATTTTCAAATTTGTATTTCTATAAAATCGACCCTATATATTTTCTATACTACTGAACTTCACCATGAGTTATTAATATTAAAAGGATTTGACAAGTTACAATCAACAGCACTTAACAGTACAACACCTTTACAACACAATCTCAGACAAGCAAAAACCAAAGATAAATCAGTCCTATTTCATCCCTGGTGCTACATGTGTATGCGACTAGCATGTGCTAGTATATCGTGCCATGTGTATGTGCCGTATTGAAAACTGAATGTTCCAAAAAGTATGTTTGATCCCCCAATTGTATTCAAACATATAGTACCTTTTTTGCAGATATGTCATTATATATTCTCTTATAATTCTCACAAAATTTCATGACTTTCGGACACACAGCACGGTAAATACTTTAAGATGTATTAACTTTTGCACTGCCCTAGTCATTTAAGGATTTTAACATGGAAGCTAAACTGAGATTGTGGTCATTTCTCATCAAGGCACCCTTCGAAAAACCAATCCATTATACACTTCAGGCTGAAAAAACAAATCAATAGCTTCATCCCACCCAGTACTCATTTTATCTAGTAAATAACCTTGTCAGACATATTCCTCATTTTATGATGTAGTATCTGCAATGTACTTCAATGCAGCTAAGGTTAAGGTTAACCTGAAATGTGGTTGAACCTTCTATCTTCAAGTTCCTCTTTTACTCCATCATTATTGTTAGTTGTTCCATGGACTTCTCAAGGATTGTTAAAATAATACAAAGACGTGCATCACGGTGACATCATCAAATACTCTATAAATCTTTTTTTTTTTACAAAAAAGAAAAAAAAATAGTTTATTTCAAGCCTTAAGCACTAGCGAGGACTGCGCAGATACCGCAATGCATGTCGCATATAGTTTTTACTGACGAATTGAACATTACAGTGTGTTATCGTTTAAATTAGAATGCACTTCGAATTATTGATAATCTTAAGATAATATTAATAATTCATACTCGCAACGTAAATAACATTGCCGAAATTGTAATTTTAACAACAAAAAAACCTGAAAGTTAAAAAATTAAAACAAATACTGTAATATTCAAAATGGAGGTCCCAGAAATTCCTACAAAAATTGACTCCCACCCCCTTCCACATGGAGTCCATTTCAGCCCAACCCCCCCCCCCTTTCGCTCCCCTCATAGACGTCCTTAATTTTTTTTTTTTTTTTTTTGATGAAAATTAGGTTGTCCATAAAATTAATTGGAACAGACGAAGGCCCAGCCTATAAATTTCCAAGCACCCACCTCACTACCAATTCCACGACATTTATCCACATTTTCTGATTTTCGGAAATTTCCTGACCTCGAAGGGAGATTCCAGCATAAAATTGGTGTTTAACCCAAATTTAGGCATAATACCAAACTTTCTTTAATACTAATTAAAGTACATTTGAGACTGGGGACAGATTCCTGGTGTCCCTTTCCTCTTTCACTGACCTTTAAGACACAAACAGAAAAGCCCAAAAACTGAAAAATACAATCATTAGTGAACATCCATAATGACTCCCCTCCCCCTCCCCCCTGTTCACATGCCAGAAGACCCTTCCACTTGAGGACGTCCTTTTTAATGGTCCCTTGTCTAATCTATTGAAATGTTTGTTGTGTAATGATTTCGAAGTCAAAAATGATTTACAGTAAGAGTATAGGCATGTGTGGGCTATATATTGCCTTTGATGGGTTATCCATTGAGCTTTTAATGGGTCATGCATGGACCAGATATGAACTTTAGTTATCCATTGACAAATTATATTGAAATACAGTATATGTGCCACATAAAACTTCCACTGTTTACACATAGTCAAGTTTTCACTCTATATGGCATCTATCATCCATCAATTAAGGTATTATATTATTATATACTGCGATGTATAATTTATTAGTCAGATATTCATAGATGGTATATATACGTATATATGGCGATATACTATGAATATCGTATTTGTATAATGTTTACATTTTCGAAAACTACAACAAGTATTAAGCTTGTCAAAACATACCAAGTTTTAAAACAACATATATGCACGATACTTCTCTGTTGAGCCCTAAGGGAATTTCGACCCATATGAAATAGAAATTTCTATATTCTACAATTTCCATGAAATGTTAACTTGTGTTGTAGTTTTTTATTTGTCAAAATGATCATTTTAACTGCCTGATACGAAAATATTTTATTTTCAGCACAAATTACAAAATAATAATGTTCACTAGCATTAGATTTCATATTAGCGTCTTTAACAGAAAAGCTTTCTAATACAAAAAGTTAATTTAAAAATCATGTAACATCATTGATAATCCAATAACCATAATAACGCTGTCTGTTTCAGAAGTCAACAGTGGGTGTTTTTATAAGCCTACATTTATTGATATTGCACGAACTAACGCAAAATGACGAGACTGTTAAAGTCTGTTGATTCGTAAAATAGCTCCAATTACATCCTCTTAAATCCATGATACTTTTTTTTTTAGTAAAAAGTATAAAAAGCTCAACTACGTTTTTAGAGGATCGTGCTGGGTTTTATGAAAGCCAAAACAAACATGGCAATCAATAGAATCAATTGACTGCACTTTAATAGTCAGTTTCAAGGGAAAATATTACTGCCCATCAAAACTTTATGGAGTTGTCAAGCCCTGACACAATTCATATCTAATATATATTTCATTGGAACGAGGAAGCCATGATATGCGACATATAAAATGAAGAGCCTGAAGTAAAACGAATATTAGGAACAGTTTATAAATACCAATATCCTTCAAAAACCTGGATAATGCCCCAATTTTAGAATTATTTATAAAAGTGTTGAAATGCATAAAATATACACCAAAATTAATCAAATATGCCTTTCATGTATGGAAATATGTATTTCTTACGAACAAAATGCCATGTATGTGTATAAAAATATAATGGCATACAAGGGATTTCCCATATACTTGTATGTCCATACTCTGCATGCATGTGCATACTTTTTTGTCTTTGTTATTTTACGTATCAACTTTATTATGTGTGTATTTAGGCATAAACGGTATTATGTTAGGATGTGGGAAGAATGGACAGGGTGAAGCAGTGTAGTGCAGTGCAGTGATGACCCCTGCTATAAAATCCCAATTTCATGAAGTAATCGTATTTTGATGCAAGTGCTTGTGTCATTTCCTATTGATTACTTCTCGGTATACGACCCGGAAGCAGCAGCAAAAATGGAGATAAAATAAAGCAATAAATCCAAATTCCCGGACGTGTCAATAAAATTCGATCGACTTGCTACAATTTAGTTCTATTTCGATGGAGAAAAGTCTTAAATCCCAACACCTATAGTTGTCGTATAAACTGCAAGAACGATGATAAGTGTTTCTGACATAGGGGCGACTGGAGAGCATTGAGACAATTTTTACTATAACATTTTTTGTGCATTCAATAATTGTCCTATTAATATAAAATGGTAAGGCTATGTTGCTTCGTATTAAAATTTTATAAATAAAATTCTATGAAATCAACTGTAGAATTTTAAGTTTGAAATTTTTGTGTGGAAGGTTTCATTTTACTCCACTTCTGAGGTAAGTGAGACACTATAAATTAGACGAAATTATACAAAAAAGATAATAATATTTTGTATTTTGTACTTATCATTGTTATACTGAAAACGTAATGAGTTGCAAATGAAATATTATAAAATAAAATTATTATACTTTAAAAAGTTACTTCACAGCGATTTCCATCTTTTATGCAAAATTCATTCAATTTAATTTTTTAAATGGATTCGAATCATTTTATTCATTTAGCTATGTTAGACATACTATATACAATATATTTATTATTAAAATTGACAAAAAGTTCAAAAATGCAAATTCAAAACTTGATAAGTGAATGTGTCTCATCTTGCCCTAAACCAGTCGTCTCAATTTACCACACACGGGGATTGCCCATAGAAACTTAAACGATGTTTCTATTAATTTAGCAATAAGATATGCATTAATTAGCAACATGTATAGAATATCTGCGACACAATATTCAGGTTCATTTTATGACACAATATTCAAGTTCATTTTATGACACAAACACCAACTCATTAAAATTTCACAAAGGTACACAATCTGTTTTCTGCATAGGTTGTTATATATACTATAGTAATAATTAAAGGTATTTTAGATTAAATTTCTCAACCAAAATATTCACACTATAAATATTTATTAATGTTGCTGTCTCAATGCTCTCCAGTCTCCCCTACACTTAGTTCATGCATCTTCAACAAGAGATGAAGACACTCATATCCTGAGCATATCCTGTACATGTCCTTAGTATATCCTTTGCATGTCCTGAGTATATCCCGTGCATACTCTGAGCATACTATATACTATGTGCATACCTTGAACACATTATGTGCATGTTCTGAATTGTACAGTGCATAACAAGTATGTTTATGTCCTGTGCAAGCCCTTAGTATATTCTGTGCATGTCATGAGCACAATGCGGTGCATGCCCTGTACATATCCTGCACATATCCTGAGCGTAAATCTTGTGCATTTTTATGCATAAAAATTAATGTTTCTGTTATGTACTTTATGTTTTGCCCTTTTTTGGTGTGCTCTTAGCCTCAGGCCATTGCCAGGATCGACCTAGGGGGCACTGCTAGTCATGGGGTTTTTACACAGTCAGTTGGCTCTTTGTTCTCAGTTGTTGTTGTTGCCTTAGTGCACTGTTCCAGCTAATGTTATTAAAGTTCAATATATAACAGTTTCTATACAACAGAAATCACACGCGATAGCAGCCAATTGTTTTACTAAAATAAAAGTGAAGTCTTTTTAAATAAACTGATTATGCGAAATTGCCAAACGACAGACCATGCAGTCAGTTACTTCAATTTTGCACCTTTTAGACACAAAGCTGATGTCGTTTGTATATACACTATATAGACTCTAGGGACTTATATTTTGAAATCTACAATATAAACGTCTTTGCAAAGATAAAGAGTCTGTCATCATCTCAACAATGACAAAGAGGTAAACCATCACTCACACAAATTGATGAAATACGCTTGCCATTTCTTTGATTTAAAGAAAATGCTTATACTGTTTCACTTTGCTTTCAAGATTTAACTCATCTTTATTCATGAGATCCACAGGCCAACATCTTTTGACCATATTTTTAGTAACATATCGACTTCTTTCTTTATTGCTCGTTCAAACGTTTCAAACTTGACAGGTTAAAATAATGTTTAGAAAGGCTAAATCATGGACGAAAAGTTTTATATTAAAACCTGACGATGTTTGTCACAACATTATGTTGTCACCTAGGGCTGTCATTTCTTTATTTTCCACAAATGATAAATATGCCTAGTAACTCAGCGTAAAATGCCAACATCCCGAGGCCATTGATTTTGTTTGACAACGAAAGCTCGCTTGATTCGGTACCATTTTTTCCCCAGAAATTTGTTATTAAATGCAAATAAAAGATGTTGAAAGGTATAGAAAACGTTTTCGATTCACCATCAAAAACAAGTGCCATTTAAACTGTCAAACTTGTTAGAGCTCATCTGCTTAAATCTAAATTTGACATATTTCTGTTGAATAGTAACAGTGACAAAAGAGGGCCTTTGCAGATGACCAATATGGAAAAATTATATTTGAGCTGTATATGTCTGAAAAATCCATTTTGACATTGGAAGCTTGCCAATGCAAGAAAGATTTTACAATGAATTTAAGAAGTTAAAGATTTTATAGCGCATTTAGATCCCGAGCTATAAATTTATACATTTGTATATTTAAGCGAATTTCTTTTATAAAACTTGATATAAAATACACGTGTGGCATGCATAATTCTGCTGAGAAATTTGGTTTTATGAAACGAGCACATGGTGACACAGAATGATCAAAGCTGCCAGTGGGCAAATCTGAGTGACTTTCAAGACAAGATATTCGATGTCCAACAGAATGTCCAGCATTAAATTCGTTTTTGTAGAAAAAAAAGTACTAAAATTTTACGGTTAAGCTATTTAGCCATAAAAACTGTGTTCATATTGAGAAAATCTACTGATGTTATAAACCAAGAGGCAAGCACATTTTGAGGTCACTGAACATGAAAGAAATGATTGTAATCCCTGTAACAATCTATAGATCAATTTATACTAAAGCAACAGAAAGCAGAGCGTACATGTTAGTTCCTGTTACAAATATGCCGAAAATAACACATCAATAGACGGTTAATACGATGGGATTTTACTTATCTTGAGACATATATTTCTCCAGAAAAATCGTAATTTTTGGGCCATATGTACGATATTGTGATGCTTTGCTGTGTTTAATTAAAATTATAATATAATAATAAATAATCACACAATTATAATAAATTATTGTAAGATTGCTCTATAATGGGATTTGGTAAAGTGAATATGCATACACCAGGTGTGTAAATTAAGTAATGAGACTGGCAACGTAGCGTTCGAAATGGCAACAATTTGTATGCATGACTTGGAGGGGCGGAAGATGAACATGTGATACCCCTTCAGTACGAGTTTGAACTTGCTAGAGTCATTTGGTTGTCCCTAGCGGTTTTTTCCATGAAACAGTTTTTCCTAGTGCATTCTAAAAATGAGTGACAGCAATTTGGATCAACGGCACTTGGTTTCCAAGTCGTACTCAAACACCCAAGACTCGTCACCAGTAATATGGCACGTTCCAGAAAATAGGGATCATTTTTCATCGATCCCAAAAACTCAAGGTACTTTTCCCTCCTGATGTCCTTTTGGTCCTGTGAAAGATTTTTTGGAACCATTTTTGCACAGATTTTTCTCATCCCCAATTCATTGGTCCAAATCCGATGAACGGTGGTGAGTCAAATTCAACTCTTCCCCGACCATTCCAACCGTTAACCTACGATTTGAACACACAAGATCCCGGATTCTGTCGACATTTTCATCCGTTCTTAAAGATGAAGGCTGCGTGGTTCATCTTCAATCTACTCTCGTCGTACTGAAAATGACTAACCACCGAAAAGCCTGGGCCCATTGTCTCCGTAGGCCTGTTGAAGTTTTGTAACAATTTCCGTTGCACTGTGCCCAAGTCTGAAGCAAAACCTGATAGTACACCGTTACTCGAAATTGATGTCACTCATTTTTAGAAAGCACTAGAAAAAACTGTTTCACTGAAAAAATCGCTAGGGACAACCAAATGACTCTAAAAAGTTCAAACTTGTACTGAAGGCGTATCACATGTTCATCTACTGCCTCTCCAAGTCAAGCATCCCCACTGTTGCCAGATCTAACGCTACGTTGCCAGTCTCATTACTTAATTTACACACCTCGTATATATGTATGAAAAATGTCATTGTCTTAATATACATAAGACCCTAGTGCTTTTTGCTTGTAGAGAAAATCAGGACCACTTAAAAGGAGATCTGAGAGTGAAAAGGAGAGTGATCCTTCAACATGAACACCTGCAACATTCTAACCTTCTGAGCTACCTGCTCAATTGAAGAATAACGCGATGACGCGACGAAGCATTTTAATCATAAAAGCACAAGTCCACGCTCTCCGAGGAAATTCTTTCCCTCGTGTACCTTCTGCCTGCCATACCTTCGACCTTAAGAAAGTCGAACTTAGGTGTGTGAACTTCGAAGATCTACCGATCTTCTAGATTCGATAAAGATTGGTCACCTCACGGTATTATTAGCTTAATAAGCAAAACTATCGAGTTGCTGCTTCGTTAACGATTGAGATTCATATGGTGTCTGCGCAGTTCATTTCTGAAAATTATCCTTTCACATAATGGAAGCATGTAGGTTAGGAAGCACTTCACCTGACCTAGTGAATAGGCACTGTAACTATTTAGCCATTTTCTGGATGGGCCATCTCAATGTGCAAATATCCGGTCGCAATTCCATACAAAAGTTACGCAATGGGACTGCGAAAATATATGTGCATTTAACCGGTTTGTTTAAATATCCAATGCCACATGTATAAAACATTCAGGGCAAAAATTCAGGGCATGGAGAATATGTGCAATTATCCGGTCTGTACAATTACGCGGTGTGCAATTACGGGGTTTCGACTGTATTCCATATATAATTTTTCCACCCGGGACCGTTCGCACAAGAGAAAAAACTTTCACCGTTTCTACTTCGCAATAAACCACTAATGTTGATTTGTAAAATGGATGAACGTTTAATGGAGGATATTCAAAGCCAGGTTCTCTCATTACAGTCGATTCCATCTATTTATAGCACTAGCGAGCTTTCAATTAAATTAAAATGGAACACCGCAGCAAGAGAGATTATCGTTTTGGGCCATGAAAACAATTCCATTGACGCCTATTTGCACTTCTCATTAAATCGGCTTTGCATTAACTAGCTGCACAGTCGGGATTAGATTAAGGATTACCGGCGAATGATTTACAAGTTAGTTGAGCTAATTATTGATTACAATCTGTCGTTAATGGAGTCGGAATGCGCAGACAGTTGCTACAAATATGTGTCGAAGAAAGCAGGCATTCATGAGTTTAATACCATTGTGTGCACGATATATCGATTGTGCAACATATATACATATAATACACCAAGTAATTTATAATAGTTTCCTTAACCTTTTTCAGCTCATTGAACTTGCATGTAGATCCAAAATTGTCATGGCACACCATCACAGATTTTTTTCTTATTTTGCCTGTGAAATAAAGAAAATCAGGATATAAATATTTATGATTGATATAAAGAAGGTAAGAAGCTTTTTCATCTAAATATTGTTAAAAAAAACTTTTCGACTCTCCCAAAACATTGAAATATCGGACGAGATAAAGTACCAAACGACTAACATAATCAACCCTCATTCCTGTGACAAAGGGGAAATATTCGTTGCTTTATAGAATCTCGTGCTCTACATGAACATGGAACTAAATTCCTGCAACAAATGGTAGCATCTGTTTGAATACAAGGCACAAAACTGATAGAACAATTGGTTGTGCTATCATTCCAATGATACAATGAGGAACAAAGGCGATTAATTAGTCTGGAAATGAACTTTTCTGCAATGAAATTTGAGGTTAACCTCCAAATAATGGCCACAATTTTATACTTGATGATTGTCTGATTATGGCTCAGGGCCAGAACATTAAAACAATAGTCGGGATACCATGTTTTCTAAACAAAAAGACGCAATAACAATGTGAACAAGTTTGTGATCCGTGCACAGAAATATGGGGCCATTCAAAATTCAAAAGTCCTCGAAATTCCTTAAAAATTGACCCGCTTACCCTTCCCTCCATAACCCTACCCACAGTCCATATTGTGTCCATTTTAGTCCAGACCTCCCCTCCTCACAGACGTCCATAGATTTTTTTGAAAGTAGGGTGTCCAGAAATTCATCAATTCCAGAATTTCCAAGCACCCGTCTCGCTGCCAATTTCACGACAGTTTACTATATTTTTCTGATTAACGAAAAGTTCTTGACTTCGAAGGGAAATTCCAGCATAATGTCCGACTTTCGCGAGGTTTTAAAAATTCAAGTAGATTTGGGACTGGGGACACATTTCTTCTGGTGTCCATTTCCCATTTCACCAACCTTTAAAACTCAAACAGAAAATCCAAAAACTGAAAAATACCATTACTAGTGGACGTCCACAATGTCTTTCCCCCTCCCCCTGTGCCATCAAACCCCCTACCCTGCCTCTTGAGGACGTCCTTTTTGAAGGGCCCCTATGTAGAGAAGGCCAAGTCCATAAGGTATCATGGATCGCTGCCAGACTAATTTTATTTACAAGCTATTTGCGACAAATATTGAGATATAATATATCAAGAATATACCATCAAATAAAGGTATGAATTCCTGCTATTTTCACATGAAAAGCAAACCCGAACGCCAACATACATAGAAGCATTCGTCACAAAGATATAATAATTCCGATTCATATTTAATAACGAGGAATTCATTACTCGTTTCTATCTCAATAACTATTATTAACGACAGATTTGCGGCATTTTTATTGCCAAGCGACACACTATGGTGCTCTGCAATTGTGGTCTAGATAAATACATTTCCAGAACCAATCTCTTCATTAAGGAATGCAGGTTTGTGATTTAATTTTACTCACAGAATATAAAAAAATGCCAGGCATATTTCGGGGAAAAAAAGAATTTTCGCATGCCAATTACTTCTGATTTTTGCCTCCCAACATCACGGAAATCGATATTTGTGCAGAGCATGATATTTTTTCATGTCCTGTCAGTAAAGAAACCAAACATGTCAAAATGCTTCTTTTGCTTGGCCAGAGGATTTTTCGAATTATAAGAAAAACAAATCACTGATCCGTGTATGCAGAGCATTAAATTGTATATTTAACTTGCTATAGAAATGTGCGTTCGAATTGGCAAAAGCATTCAAGGTCAAATCACAATTCAATAAAAATCACATTGTTCATGGACATTTCGTTTAATCTGTAATGAAAATGGCCATGATGAAGATAAGGGACCATTCAAAAAGGACGTCCCCGAAATTTCTTCCAAAAGTGGCCCCTACCCCTGACCACACGGTGTCCATTTTGTCCCAGACACCTCCTCCTTCATAGACGTCCTTAAGTTTTGTTTGTTGAAAAGTTGGGTATCCAGAAAATATGTTGGAACATACAAAGGCCAATCCTATAAGTTTCCCGTGTCGCTGTCAATTCCACGACATTTTTCCAGATTTTTCTGATTAACGGAAATTTCCTGACCTCGAAGGGAAATTCCAGCATAAAATTGTTGTTTAACACAAATTTCGGCATAATACCCGACTTTCCCGAGGTGTGAAAAATCAAAGTACATTTGGGATTGGGGACACATTTCTTCTGGTGTCCACTTTCCCTTTCACTGATCTTTAAAACTAACTTAATTAAACAGAAAAACCAAAAACTGAAAAATACCATTATTAGTGGGCATCGTTTTTGAATGACCCCCTAAAGAGGTTTTACCAATCCCAATTTTTCTTGTATGATCATCCTGAGCTTCATTATTTTATAAAACCGGAATGATTTCTTCAATAAATCATTACGAACCGATATAAACAATGACATTTTGCGAATAGATAAAGTTGAAATGCTTAAAAATGTTAACATTATTTAAAATTATAATTTCCATTTAATTTTCAGAAATGCTCTCGATGTAAAAAATGAATTTGTTTTAAAGAAGGAAATTTCTAGACATAGATGAATATTTCGTATGAAAGAATATTTAAGGCCATATATGGTAATATATGATATTCTCCTTATATGCCTAAATACGTTTATGGTCATTTATGGCTATAACAGACTTCCGTAAATATGGACTTAACAGAAATTGGACTCGTACTGTACATGAACATTGTATGCTTAGATGAATCATCATAGATGAACCTATACGTGCATCTAAGATTTGTCAGATGCGTATAATAAATTAAAGATCAAATTTATTATTGTAATATATTTTAAATTAAATTTCTGATATGGACCCACATAATTCCAAATACAGTATATTTTGCATATAATTTGTTATCCTTGGACGTTTCATTGAAAATTTTAATTGCATTGAAATTGAAATCAAAGACATTTGTCATATTTTTCTTAAAATTTCAAATTGTAGATATTAAATTTAAAAACCCATTAAGTAAACTAAATACTAAAGACGTGAATGGTTTACAAAATAAAAAAAGAAACGCTCATGAAATTTCCATTATGAATAGTACTATATTTTTTTTTCATTTTCTGTTGCAAATTGGATGTAAAATAATCCATTACTCACATCAACACAATAGAAATAAATAACGACTTACATATAATTACAGGAAAATTTGAAAATGGGATTTAGGAACAATGCATTCAAGAGGGAAATTGCACCTTCTGCCACGCTTTTATCTTATCATCATATCCGAACACATACAATTTCGCTGGAAATTAATGTAGGCAATTTTATAGGAGTCAGGATACAACGTCAGCGCTTTGCATATTGAAATATCGTAACCTTGGCCTTTCATGTTAACCAATGAAAATTGCCTACACTTTTGAAAGTGTAAACGCCTTAGATGTTTTACACTATACAGTAGACAAAAAAAGTATGGAAGCACCCAATATTTTTATGTTTAATGGTAAAATAATTTGCAAATAAATGTC
>JAUJYV010002092.1:0-13890 GCA_033995625.1 Ophyiulus pilosus
GGTAAAATTCCATGTTATATTCCTTTTAGCAGCCAATGTTGACGACAGGGCTCCGTCCACCAGTGACGTGATTAATACCCTGAACGGACGGTATTTAGGAGAAGCGCCGTTAGATTTAATATCCTTCCGTCATGTGCAGACTTGTCTAAACCGCATTAAACATGTTCCAACAGTGAAAACGGACAGTATTTAGGAGGAGTGCCGTTAAATTTAATGTCTTTCCATCATGCGCGGATTGTCTAAATCGCGTTAAATAAGTTCCAACAGGGAAAACGTTCTCGGAGCCACCATGTTTTTTTAAAATTATTCCCTCAAACGATCAGGCACATGTACATTTGGAAAAAAAGACACGTTTTGGTTCCCTTTGGGGATCGTTATCACGCACATGTGCATTTCGAAAAACACACAGCCCTGTTCATAATCGTCAACGGTGAGTTTTGGGGGCTAAATTTCTCTTTATACCCCTCTCGTAAAATGCGTTGTGTTGGCTATGCAGATATTGCCAAACTGCAAGTTTCACATCATCGTCTGTTTGGAATTTTTGACCACTCGAGTGTTCCTTTAGTGGACCAAAGAGTTGGAAATCGCTCCGTGCAAAGTCGGATGTTTCGATGTTTCCCACCCAAACATGTTGATCTTGTGGGCGGTGACATTGGCAGAATGTCCCTTCTTAAAGTTTAAACACCACCTCTGTACCGTACTTTGTGAAACACATTTGTCACCATAAACTCCTAACATTTCACTATAAATTTCACTTCTGCCTTTCAAACTGAAAAACGAATAACACTTCGATGTTCCTCTGGCGTGAACGCTTCGAGTGAGGCGCCATTTTGTTTTTGATAGTCTGTTCGAAATTCTGCATGAATTGTGGCGCCATGTAGTGACCTAAAACCAAATTTCCTGCTCTTTAAAATGACTATTTCAGATTTTTGTACGACATCCGGTTTTCGAATAATACACGAATATGCAAGCCTTTTTGACCGCCCCTCGTATATAAATGCTTTTATGCATTTTCTTAAGAAGGTTATAACTTCTATCTACCAGCATATTTAAAAAAAATTCAAAATGCATCTCTTATATATTTACTTGCAGACGAGTATATTTGTTCAGTGTAGACACATTACACCAGCTTTTCTTTATAGGAGAATGAAATCAATACTGAACATTTATAATTTATTTGTTTAATAAATAAGTAAATATAGGGATGAAACCAAGCGTGAAATTGAACACAAAACGTTGAAGACGTTTTAGTCAAGAACTGTATTTTCATGCTTACGTTTTCAATTTTTTGAAATTCATCTGAAAATTCGTGGTAAAATAGGGATGGGCACTGATTAATTCCATCCATGCAGAAAAATTAATCGGCTAAAGTTTGAAGGATGCTTTTGTGAAACGCATTAAACGTCATATACAGGGTGACCACAAAAAAAGGGAGAGCTACCTGTAAGCATTGCTGGTGAGCAACATTCAGGGGCATGTTGACATTTTGTAAGTGAAATATCCTCTTACCCAGTTATTGTTATCCGATGTTTTACAATGCATTATGACTAATTTGGCCATGCCCTACAACTTTCCAATTGGACCTTTTGTTCTATCGTTAACCGTTTAAGGGTTAGAAAGTAAATGACCTTGGAGATGACCCTGAAGGTCACGTTGGACATCGCCATTGGATAGCGCCTGGGCACATTACTATTCACTCCCATTAGCATAATGATGATATCGGCCATTATTTTGAAGCAAAATCGATAAGATACAGACTTTTCTTCCACCCTGTATATATATAGCACACTGACAATTTATGTAACGACTGCAACGCAACTACTATTTCATAAATTTAAAATAGTCATATCAGCAGTAATACTTTTATAATGACGACTGTAAATTACATATTTTGCACATATTTTGCCACGACTAATGTTGTTAGCCAGAAAATTTTTAGACAAGGGTTATATAATGTTGTAAGGGTTATAATATGCAAGTTGGAATAATGGGCGATGAATAAAAGCATTTATCTTTCCGCATTGAAAACACAGATTATGGCGTTCACTTATTCAGTGATTTCACGCCTTATAATTTTTACGCTTTATTAAATCTGAATAATATACATTTATTGACTACACGAGGTGCCAATTGGCAGTAAATTTAACGTTCCTTTCGCGCATGATTTGCATTTGCCCTGTATTGGTATTTTCAGTGTATATAGGAAGGTACGTGCATAGCCTCAAAGCACGATATTGCTTAATAATAAATAAGAAAAACCAGCCAAATGGTGCTAGAACATCAGGTAAGAATCTCTGATTCCGAGCTGCTTCAACTTCTGATATGATGCCTTAAAATGGTTGGAAAAAAAACACGAAAAATCCTCGAGTATCCACGAAGATAGTCGAGTCAGCCAAGGAAATTTCACACTCGCACCGTGTTTCAGATTTTGCTTTTTATGTGCCTCGGTATTGATCGTCTGCTAACCGCAATCCTCCATCTGTACGGAAGAGCAGGTGAACGACCAAACAACCAAAAAAATCGACTGTAATATGCAAAACAAAACCGATCATCTGCATAAAACATGGCTGCATTATTATTATTCCATATCAGTAACGCTCAGGAGTCAAATCGAAAGTTATCCCACAGATAAAAGCAATACTTTGACGCTTCAACCACGAACACATTTTTATCTTAAATTCATTGAAAGTGCCTGTAGCTTATGCTCACACGCATACGCAATGGTCGTTTCAATGGCCAGCAGGTACATTTCAGCAAAATGAATGATGCCATTTTGGCAAGATGCAACGACCTGTTTTGACAGTTAATTTAATTCCGGATGAACGTAGGCCCCATTTTGGGGTTCACCGTGCATTTCAGGGCAGCTGCATGACATGCATGGTAAACGTCAACAACTAGTCAAATCTGCGAACCAAATGCAGTGCACCAAAATGCCAATGGCGACAGTGAATCATTTCTTGCAAAGGAAATCATTACAATAAAAATGTGAAAAACTATGGCTCGTCTAATACATTATTCACATTAGGATTTTAAACGACGAAGTGCTAATTCGGTGGTGAAAACCTCAACACGAAACCATCAATTATATAATTCGGTGTTACCTCAACCATCTACCCGATAGAGTGGTCCGAGTGGTGAAACATTAACGAACATGAGTTTCAGCCGGCCCTTAATTAAGATACCATTAAAAATAAAATATTAAGGCCTTTGTTGATAATTGAAGCGATTTGCTGTGAACAGTGTAGAATGAAATTACAACAAAGAATGCAAAATCAGAATTTCAGAGCGTGCGAAAAATAGAATTTCAGAGGGTGTAAAAAAACAGAATTTCAGAGCGTGCGAAAAACAGAATATCAGAGTGTGTAAAAAACAGAATTTTAGAGGTTGTGTAAAAAACAGAATTTTAGAGGTTGTGTAAAAAATCAGAATTTCAGAGGGTGTAAAAAAACAGAATTTCAGAGCGTGCGAAAAACAGAATATCAGAGCGTGTAAAAAACAGAATTTTAGAGGTTGTGTAAAAAATCAGAATTTCAGAGGGTGTAAAAAATAGAATTTCAGAGGGTGTAAAAAATAGAATTTCAGAGGATGTAAAAAAACAGAATTTCGGAGCGTGCGAAAAATAGAATTTCAGAGGGTGTAAAAAATAGAATTTCAGAGGGTGTAAAAAAACAGAATTTCAGAGCGTGCGAAAAACAGAATTTCAGAGCGTGTAAAATACAGTATTTCAGAGCGTGTAAAAATCAGAATTTCAGAGCGTGTAAAAAATAGAATTTCAGAGCGTGTAAAAATAGAATTTCAGAGGGTGTAAAAAACAGAATTTCAGAGCGTGCAAAGAATAGAATTTCAGAGCGTTTAAAAAACAGAATTTCAGAGCGTGCAAAGAATAGAATTTCAAAGCGTGCAAAAAACGGAATTTTTGAGCGTGCACAAAATAGAATTTCAAAAAAGAACAAAATGAGAAAAAAAGGAATAAAGATGAAAAAATATTGAAAAAACTTAAGGTTTGGCAATTTCTTCTCTGGTTTTAAAAACGAAAAAACAACTAAAATTCGCTTCAATTTGAGTCGAATAATTTGCGAATTCAATTGAGGACCTTTAGAGCTGTTATATTTCGATTTGTTAAATTTTGATTTGCTGTTAAATTAGACAAAAATTATGCGGAATTCTAAATTGTGTTGTTTTGGATCAGGTGCACGGTTCGGGTAAGATGAATATTTGCTCTATGTTGGGGTAATTCCCAACAGCCTTAAAAACATTAATTGGATCATTGTTAACATCATGTGTGTAGTTATTTCCATAAAATTCTACTTCTAGTGTACACATATGCTAGCGGGTTGGTGTCGAAGTGTTTTGCGGCCCTTTAAGTATAAAAATTTGGACCATCATGCTCTAAGATCAGCAACTCCAAAAGCAAAACCAGCTATATGCATGCAATCCTCATTTGCAAAAACAACAACCATTAGGTGAGTGTGGCAATATTTGATAAATTTGATAACTGATGCAAAACTTCCAAAGAGTTTCAATGGTTCTAAATCAACAGTGCCCTACCGAAAATCACAGCAACTGCTCAATATGGTGTGATATATTGCCAATGTATCATTTGCACTACATTTTGTTGTGTGTTAAGCAAGAGTATGCACAGAACCTTTAAAAGTGCCAATAGTCCAAGTTAACAAATAACAAATTGCGACGAAGATGTAGCACGATCAGCCACATCATTTCACAAATGGTTGAGGTCATTGAAGGCGGCTTACATGTGGTTTTGCTCATCTTGGCAATCCTTTTGAAGTGCGAAACAAACTACAGTAATACTATGGTAAAACAGGCTTAAAACTCTTCAAAGGAAACTTAAGCCCATTTGAAGGTGGGATTTGCCACCTTTTATATCACAGCTCTAGCGGTAATGCTATTAAAAGCACAACATGGTTGCAAAACTTGGTTATCGGGTCGCCACAATGGAATTTTCGTACATTACATTTTTTTTGCAAACATTTGTTCAAGATTTTTTTGTGTGTGTTTAAAGCAATATGCGCTTATATACTTTTCCTATGATAAAATACACGCATTTGAACATACTATATGTTCGGAATCCTCTTTACATGCATGAAGGTGCCATAACTAAAGACTCCGAGACCCCATAAAAAAAGTTGATATGAAACTACTTTTTTTGGGAGTCGTGAACATACGTATCTAAGCTACAGTTATCGCTATATACTATTTATTCATGGCGTCATTCTTCACTGGTCATGACTTTTCGTTTCGTCAGCTGTTCTTAGACGTGCGACATATATATACTAGTAGAACTGTAAACCACATGGCAGGCTTATACAATGTGCGATAACAATAAAGTATATGCGGCATGGACCATTCATCGTGACCAAATGACAACATCAAAAACAGGACAATTTTGACCACATGAATCCACAATAATTATTACACGTGGACTCTTAAATTCAGCGAAAATTCATTGGGTAGTTCAATCTATGGTTGCTCTCTTTCCGCCATTAAAGTTAAGTATAAAAACAATGTATACAGTTTGAGCATGCCAACGTCTTTATACATACCTTAACTTAAATGGAGGGAAGGGAAGAACCACGCATGCGCACCCAAAACGTTCAGTGAGTTCATTGGGTAGTTCAATGCGTGGCTCCTCTCTTTCCGTCATTAAAGTTAAGGTATATATAAAGACAATACAGACAGTTTGAGCATGTCAACGTCTTTATACATACCTTAACTTAAATAGAGGGAAGGGAAGAAGCACCCATTACGTTCAGTGAGTTCATTGGGTAGTTCAATGCATGGCTCCTCCCTATCCGCCATTAAAGTTAAGTATAAAGACGATATAGACAGTTTGAGCATGCCAACGTCTTTATACATACCTTAACTTTAATAGAGGGATGGGAAGAACCACGCATGCGCACCCATCACGAGCAGTTAGTTCATTGGGTAGTTCAATCCGTGGTTACTCTCTTTCCGCCATTAAAGTTAAGTATAAAAACAATATAGACAGTTTGAGCATGCCAACGTCTTTATACATGCCTTAACTTTAATGGAGGGAAGAAAAGAACCGCGCATGCGCACCCATTACGTTCAGTTAGTTCATTGGGTAGTTCAATACGTGGCTCCTCCCTTTCCGCCTTTAAAGTTATGTATAAAGACAATATAGACAGTTTGAGCATGCCAACGTCTTTATACATACCTTAACTTTAATAGAGGGATGGGAAGAACCACGCATGCGCACCCATCACGAGCAGTTAGTTCATTGGGTAGTTCAATGCGTGACTAATCCCTTTCCGCCTTTAAAGTTATGTATAAAGACTATAGACAGTTTGAGCATGCCAACGTCTTTATACATGCCTTAACTTAAATGGAGGGAAGGGAAGAACCACGCATGCGCACACATCACGTTCAGTGAGTTCATTGGGTAGTTCAATGCGTGACTCCTCTCTTTCCGTCATTAAAATTAAGGTAAGTATATAAAGACAATATAGACAGCTTGAGCATGCCAACGTCTTTATACATACTTAAATGGAGGGAAGGGAAGAACCACGCATGCGCACCCATTGCGTTCAGTTAGTTAATTGTGTGGCTCCTCCCTTCTTACCATTAAAGTTAAGAATAAAGACAACATAGATAGTTTGAACATGCCAACGTCTTTGGGTTGTTGATGGCGCCTCCCTTCCCGCCTTTAACGTTAAAGTATGTATAAAGACGTTGTCATGCTAAAACTGTCTGACGTTTACGAAATTGCATATGCTGCCAAAGCCCTTTAAAGTGACACCGATATAAAAATAAAGATGACATTGTTCGTTTCTATTTTCAATTTGAAACAGTTTGCCATGTCCGCATTACATGTGACTTTGTCACGCACTATACATGGAAACTGATTCCTGCTCCGAGCATATTCTTGACTTTTAAAGGTGCGGAACAAATAAGGACGATGCGCATTTATAGAAACTGCACCATATGCAGTTAAACAATAAGAGGCGTCAATATTTGGCTCCGCTAAAGTGCAGCAACTTAATCCGAAATAAAGAGCCTTATTCTGGAGGGGCGAGGGGGAAAACCATTATGGACGTCCACTAATGATGGTATTTCTCAGTATGTTTAATTGTGTTTTAAAGGTCAGTGAAAGGGTCAATTAATGGACACTGTGTGGACAGGGGGTAGGGTCTGGTCTAAAATGGACACTGTGTGGACAGGGGGAGGGGTGGGCCATTGGATGTTCCAATCAATTTTCTGGACACCCTACTTTCCAAAAACAATTAAGGACGTCTATGAGGAGGGGGGGGGGGGGGGGGGGTAAAATGGACACTATGTAGACAATGAGTAGGGGGTCAATTCCTGAAGGAATTTCGGGGACGCCCTCTGTGAATGGTCCCTAAGTAAACAAAGCAAGAAATTATCGAACATTCGTGTGCAAGAAGTGTAAAATACGTAAGGTGTGATGAGATTTCGCAAGTTTCAAACCTATAAATTACAAACCATCAGTTTCACGCACGTAATCAACGCATCTGACATTTAATTTCCTCTTCATCCAAAGATGCACAAAAAAAAAAAAAAATAATAATAATAATAAAAAAAAGTGTTGGATTGGCCAATGCCAGATGTGAAAATTTGACGTGGATGAAAACAGCTGGAAACCAATAAATATAACTCTGGTCTCATATAACTGCATCGCATTATTGAATTTCTCTACGGAAACCATGCATATCGGTTAAGATTACATTCAGGAAATGAAACTTGTTCGATATGCATATAAAAGTTCTGGATCCGTTCGATATAAAATAAAGTACGTATACAATAGGAAGGTTTTAAAAATAGACACTGTGTAGCATACGAGACATTGTAGAAATTATAGCACTTGTTTGTCATGTGGGTTTTATATGAATAGATCGATGATTGCTCCTATTCTCATGTCAATATTAGAGGATGAAAACGTGGGTTTTGGATGACCAATTTAACCTATACAAGTCTGATATCATACAATTTGAAAATTATCCCTCCGATTCAATTTGGGTTTTTTTTTTTCGACTTTGTACCAAATAGCATCTATCAATGTTTATTGCTGGGGCAGCTTTTCGAAAAACTTACACTTAATAATAAATGGATTGTATAAATTGGCCTGACACCTTTTATTTAGAGAGGCAAGCGAACCCACTCACGATGACTAATCAAAATTTCACGGCCTAATTTGTCTTCAAATGACCACTATTCTGTAAATAATATACTTTTATCATCACAGGTTTTACTATATATAGGAAACGAACAAAAGACGATCGATCCAACACATGTACAAATAAAGTATAGCGTGTACAATGAAGCTCTCCCCAAAAAAGATACGTGAACAACATTATCAAAAGGTTTACACCCAAATAAGTTAACTTAATTGCGTTTTCCCTCTTTCTTATACTATAGAACTGATGAAATTCATTCACACAGCTATCAAAATTCAGCACTGCTGGTATACAGGATGAGGTATTTAAAGTGATTTTGGGACGTACCAACTTGTACACCCTCAAATATTTAGTCGACTCTTCCTAGCTGCACGTGCTGGCGTTCCAAATTTGGAACGCGCACCGAATTCTATTTTTCTGCCTATAAAAGGAGCTCGCGACTCTTGTTCGATGCCACTCTTTCCCAAGTGTGGCCACGAGAGCAATTGTAAAGTCTATACTCTAATTAATACTATGCATGGTCTATTAAGCCTGTTACAGCATTGCGTCTTGATCCATGTGAATACCTTGATTATATCAATAACACCCTAAAAAATGCGAATCATCATCTAAGTGTCCATAACAGATATAATAACGATGAAAAAAAGCCAAAATTATGGTGAAAATTTACATAATGTGACATATCCGCCAAACGCAATCACACGAAGAGCGCAATAAAACGAGGTAGTCTGCATTTATATGAGAAAAAAAATGATGTCAAAATTCAAACTTCATTAGTTTTTCCATGAAATATCAGCTTTAAGCAGCACATCATCGTAATTTGATCTCATTTAGTAAAAGGAATATGAGAATTCCCCACATAAAAACAGCGTGCATGCACTTCTAATTAAAGTTGAATGGTAAATCCCATCAGTGGCAAGATGAAAAAAAACACCCAACGAACAAAACAACCAAACTGACTAGTGATCGTTTAACGACTCTTATGATAAAGAAACGAATTTGTTGGTAGGTGGCACCAATATGAAATTTAATTACCTCTTCCGTGTTGTACGAAATATTAAAACGTTAGCAGATAAAGAGTTTCACCTAATATATTTCCATAATTTAATTAATGTGCGAGAAAAAACACACACACACACACATTGTCGATTAATTACAAACTGGTGCAATGTGCAACTATTATGGCATCCAACTAACACTAATTTATGAAATATAGGTGACAGCGAAACACAATTGTGTTTACAAATTTTGAAATTAGATTACAACACACTTCCTGATCTCGTCCAATTTTCAACATGGATTTAATAATTAAAACATACACCAACTTTATATCCAGCATGACAACCAACAAGTTAGTGATATATGAAAGGATTTTTACTGTTCAACATACGTATATTAACTCATGTAGAATTAATGGATTCTAGCAAAATGAGTTTTACTACATGCCAAGCAACAACCATAATGGAAAACATAAAAATTACAGTTTGAATTTTCAGTTGTTTTGAATGTTTGCAAATGTTATTTATGAAAAACATTGCAGACTTCATTCTCAAGGATATACGATTCATTCTACTAAGGCAGTACATATATTGCCCTTATGTCACAATCTTATTTTTTTATTTTAAAGTTTCTAGCATTATCCGATAA
The DNA here is from genome assembly GCA_033995625.1 of Ophyiulus pilosus. Taxonomy (NCBI): domain Eukaryota; kingdom Metazoa; phylum Arthropoda; class Diplopoda; order Julida; family Julidae; genus Ophyiulus; species Ophyiulus pilosus. The sequence continues at coordinate 9,825 of JAUJYV010002092.1, forward strand.
ATAATAACATACAGTTTATTAAAATACACAGGTCTCCAATTCTCTAATAAATTTCGTTTACTTTTATGAAAGGATAAAATAAAATACTGGTAATAATTCAAAACGCAAAGAACGCAAAAGAAACCATTAATATTTTGCAGTCGTATTGTGAATTTACAGCAATATTATAGTATAAAAGAAACAAATGATTTCATTTTTCATTTTATACTTTTAGCATTATAACACGGCAGAATCTGAACTAATAACAGTTTTTAATATACAACACATGCTAGATGTTTAGTAGAATAAACATAACTACAATTCAATTCAGTTCAGTACCCTACAGTCAGCAAATAAATGCCATATGGTAGGGGAGGTCGTACCCAATTTCAGGAGAATGCTCCTACGTCAGTAGCGACTTGGACATCATTATTAGATTGAATTTCTACTAAATCAGGAGAATCGCCAAGAAGGCTGTGCCATCGTCTAATCGCATTCAAAAAAAGGACCAATAGAAAGCGTATCCGTCTTGGCATGGAGCTCGATCAGTCAAATGTTTTGAGTGATTATGTCTACTATAGTGATCGTTAGGCGTTAATATGCGTGGATTAAATTACGGGAAAGATTTATGCATAAATAACCCCATAGATAACTTTTCGCGTCTAGACGGCTCGCCGTGTCCCAATTTAGAGAGTGGAGTACTTCCGTCACACTCACGGATGTTGATAATTGTCCTTCATAAATCTGGCTTCCCTATGCTGGACCATCTCTCTATCCCGAATACGAACCATCCTTTGAGGGTTCAAGCTGCTCTACTAAGTACGACATACGCTGGACCATCTCTCTATCCCGAATATGAACCATCCTTTGAGGGTTCAAGCTGCTCTACTAAGTACGACACCCCGACCGATACCAAGGTCACCTACAGACGATTATGCGCCTCAACATTGCTCCACTTGCAAAATAGGAGCGCCGTATTCCAACATACAGTGGAACCTCGCTTAACGAGCGATTCACATAACGAGCAATATGAATTGTAAAAAAATGACTCGCTTAACGAGCGACGTTTCGCATAACGAGTGACGTGATAAGGGGAATCCCCGAATTGTGCGATGGAACTTTTCGTGCCATTGCTACATCAGTCTGTGTTTCGCTTAACGAGTGTTTCGCATTACGAGTAAGACTCCGGAACGAATTATGCTCGTTATGCGAGGTTCCACTGTACGATACATCTCATTCCCGGATACGTATCGTGTAGACGTACAGCTAGAAAAACGTGCGCTGCTGAAGAATACGGTAAAAAACCTCGTGCTGCTAACGATACGTCTCATTCCCGGAGACGTATCGTGTGAACGTACAGATAGAAAAGCATGTGCTGCTAAGAATGCGGTAAAACCCCTCGTACTGCGAATCGGCGAATATGTGTTTAGCTCGCCTTTAACAAAAAACGTACGTTTTATAAATTCGTTTTAAGTTGATTTCTGTTTGATTTTCAAATGTCCCTTTTTGGAGAGAGATGTTCCTAATGGTGCCATTTGCGTTTTTTACGTAACTTACAAATTGAATTGGACTCTGCGTAACACGTACGCTAATAACCCGAACGAGCCCTAGGAAAACAAGGCACACAAGAGGCAGAGGGACACGAGGTTCAGTCTCAATCCCCTTTTCGTCTGGGGCCATTTTTGCATCGCTTTAAATTTTTCTCCATATTTGGTTTTGAAAAGCGGGCTTCGTTCGCTTATTTCGCTCACGTACATGAAAATTCGCCACATAAGATACAGCGATTTATTCGTACTGAAGACTGCCAATGAATTTTAATGCCATTCATATTTCTAAGAATTATTGTGGCGCTATAGAGGCATTAAAGGGGAACTTGTCTCTTTTGGCGGCCATCTTGGGGAACTTGTCCCTTTTGGCGGCCATCTTGGGGAACCAAACAACGTTGGCGCGGTAGCTGTTTTTACACTTAAAATTCATTCTTGAGGTATTTTACCTATTTGTTGAATCGGGTGATCCGATTATAAAGATTGTATGGACTCGTGTACCATATCTAGTCGTGCTAAATATTAATGGAGAACTTGTTCCTTTTGGCGGCCATCTTGGGGAACCACACAACGTTGTCGCGACACCGGTTTTTTTTGCACTTAAAATTCATTTTTGAGATATTTTACCCATTTGTCTATATGGTCCAATACATGGCTATTTATGGTGCATGTATGGCCCACCAAGGTCCAAATATGGTCCATCAAGTGCCAAAAATGGCCCATACATGGCTATTTATGGTGCAGGGTCCCATTCAGTGCCACATATGGTCCACACATTGCTGTATATGACCCTTGCATTTGAAATATGGCCCATACGTGGCTGTTTATGCACATCACATGGTCACATAAGGCCCATCAAGTGTCAAACATGACCCTTGCATTTGAAATATGGCCCATACGTGGCTGTTTATGCACCTCACATGGTCACATAAGGCCAATCCAGTGTCAAACATGACCCTTGCATTTGAAATATGGCCCATCAATTGCGAAATATGGTCCATATATGGCTATTTATGACCCACACATGGTTACATAAGGTCCATCAAGGTCCAACACATGGGCCATCAAGTGTCAAATATGACCCATGCATGGCTATAGTATAGTAATTGCGAAATATGGTCCATATACGGCTATTTATGACCCACACATGGTTACATAAGGCCCATCAAGTGTCAAACATGACCCATGCATTTGAAATATGGCCCATCAATTGCGAAATATGGTCCATATATGGCTATTTATGTCCCACACATGGTTACATAAGGTCCATCAAGGTCCAACACATGGGCCATCAAGGTCCAACAAATGGGCCATCAAGTGTCAAATATGACCCATGCATGGCTATAGTATATGGCCCATCAATTGCGAAATATGGCCCATATGTGACTGTTTATGCCCCACACATGGTTACACAAGGTCCTTATTGCCGCCATTTGCAATTTAAAGTTTCCAGCCAGATTTTGGCAATTTTTTCATGATTTTCTGCCGTTTTTCGTCGTTTTTTCTAAGTTTTTCCTCTAAGGCAACGTTCAGGTAATACGTTTTCGTTTGTCATACGTGCATTTCTGGGGCTTTTTTTTTTTCACGTCGCACAATTTGCCTTTTTTCCCTCCCCGTTGTGAGTTTAGCCCCGGATTAAACCTTGTTCCTCATTACACTACATTTGATCTATCTGCATCCATGTATAATTCATTAATTCATTCATTCGGATGGGGAAAAAGGGCCGCCGTTGGGCAAAACTCACGTACACATACAGGGGCAGAAGAAGAAGAAGTAGAAGTAGGGAAGAAGGGAAAAAATAAAAAATAAACGACGACAACGACCGAAGACGAAAGCAATTGAAAAAAAAAAAAAAATCCTAGCTGCGAAATACAAGAACGAGCCCCTTCATCCATTAGGATCCCCCCCAGCAGCATTTTCACCGTATATATTTATATACCTTCAGCATATACGTGGATTTTCTCATCGCCAATGACGACAAGAAGAAGCAGCCCCCCCCCCCTCCCCAAAAAAAAAAAATGTGAAAAAAGAGGCAATCAGATCATAGAAGCAAGCGAGAAATTTAACCGGAGGTAATGGACGAGTTGAACGACAACTCATCATCATTTATATAAAAAAAAATAATAGTAGGGAAGAAGGAGGAGGTGGAGGAGGAGGAGGAGGGGGGGGGGGGGTGATAAAAAGAAGAGAGATATTCAACGTGCCTGTGCTGTAACTGGAAAAGAAAAAATGGGGGAAAAAAAAAGAGGAGGAAAACTGGCGAAATATACGAGAAACGTAGCGAAATAATTGGAAGTAATTTATGACAAATGGTTAAGCGATCGAGGATAAGTAAAGGAAGATTTTGAGATGGATAAAAAGAAAAAAAAACGTACAGCCTTTTGGAGTCTTCAGGCGAAATTTCTTCGTGAAGCTACGACTCGAAAGGAAGGTGTGTTCATCGCACTTGGAAAACATGTACAGTGGTACCTCGAGATACGAGTTTAATTCGTTCCTAGACCTTGCTCGTATGTCAATTTGCTCGTATCTCGAAGCAATTTTCC